>ML805792.1:229318-247358 GCA_009831015.1 Picea engelmannii | reverse complement strand
TTAAACATATAGTGATGAGAAAGGACGTTGTATACCTTGGGGTGATCAGATGAAGTCATAATATGAGTCTAAATATAGGTGATGAAGGGTATAACAATGGCAAAAAGTATGAGCAAAAAGGTACAATGTGTGGTCCCAACAACCGTATCTCCCTAACCGGGAAGAATTATGTGATGTTCCACATATCACCAAAAATGGAAAGACGAGTACTATCCATCTATGAGTGTCTTACCTTCATTTACTCAATCCTTCAAGTCCATATTCCTCATTCAAAATTGGTACTATACATCTATCATTGTCTTACCTTCATTTACTCAATCCTTCATGTCCATATTCCTTATTCAACATTGCTACCGGAATTTCCTACCAAAATATCCTACCATAATACTTAAAATGTCTCTAAAACAACTCATCATTACTCTCAACCATACAATTGATAATAAACTATATAATGATCTCATCCACATCACTTTCCACATCAGTTGAACTCTCCAAGATTTGACATCAATATCTAAGGGTTGACATCACTATCAATGGTCACTCTCCAAGGGTTGAAATCACTATCCATGGTCACTCTCCAAACATTTACATAAATGAAAACCAACTATCCAAAATCCTCTTTGTGGGTGTGGCACCCCCACACAAACCCACAAATCTCATCAACTTTCCCATGAGGCCCTAGCCTCATTTTTAGGTTGATTTCATTAAAACAAAATTCAAAATTGGTGCCAACGAAAATTATCACATGCTTGACACCTTGGCCTCTAGTGGGAATACATCATGAAGCTAAAAAAAAATCAACACTCCATCTTATCAAGGGAGGTATCCCATCCTCCAACATCTGGATGTATTACTGTCGCACATAGTAGATATATCTATGAATCTACCACCTCATCTGTATTCCAAAAGTAGTCCAAACTAGCTATTCCCTCTGTCACTATGGAAAATGGGTCTATGTACTTTGTCATGGTCACAAGTATTGTATTCAAGTATGTATTACTAATTTCATCCACTATCACTAGAGAACATCCTACTATCCATATCCTCGGTCACCGAGGAAAAACATATCTGACTGGTTGCATCCTTGGTCACTGAGAAAAAAACTGTTTGACTCAGTCACTGAGACAAAATATTTCTAACTGGTTTCATCCTCGGTCACTGAAGCAAATCCTGATGTGTAATATACCTCAATGACTACTCCCTATATGAATGAAGAAAATGCTACACCCCAATCCTCCTGACTAAATACTTCCTCTATCACTATAGAAAATCTTATTGAGACAAGTGTATCCTCCATGGAGGTCTCACATTCCCTATAAGAATTCTTCCTTGAATCACCTATCTTGCCTCATCAACCCATGACACCTATCTATCAATATTGGAAGATGTCTCTCTCCCAACTAAACCTGAGGGGGAACTCCATCTAGATGACCATCTCTCCCTTTGAGCCAAATAACTCTCCCTGAGATTAGGTTCACTCTGACACCGCATGACCCTCCTAAAACTTGAATCCCTCTAAGTCTACACATTCCTTGGGGCCATCTTCTCCCTATCCACTTTCCTCTACACAATATGGGAAGATTATCCTCCCTCCTGGATCATGAGGGATGAATCCCTCTAAACTATGGCTCCCTCTGATTCTGTACCACTCATGGGATCACCTTCCTCACCACTCATGGAGCCACTTTCTCCTCCTCATATGTCTCTTTTCTTTTGTTGGTCACAAAACTCATTGGATGGCCCCTCAACCTATATAGGTTTCCCTCCCTAACTCCAAGAATCACTTTTGATATGAAGCTATACCATATGGGTGAAAGCAGTACCTGTCCATATCAAAAGAATACATGATATCCCTTCCTCTCACTATATGATACTAAGAGGACACTCCTTTTGAGTTTTGGCACCCACAACAAATTTGACACCCTCAATATCTCTCTTGACTCCAATTGAAACAATACAATATCAGATCCTTGATGCTTGGCTCTCATACCAAGATCCACACATAAGTCTTAGTCAGTCTCTATGAGAGTTTCAAATAAATCTCTAGAACCTTTCATATGGAAATATTCTCTTCTATCCACCAACCATCTCTCCCTACTGGAGACAGTAACTGAAAGGGTGGAGACAAACAAGATCTTCCTCTATAACTTGTGTACAAAATCGTCAACCTTTGTTGTTGATGTATGTTTCCTTCTTCCTCTTCCCCTCTGGTGTGGACACCGTGAAACATAGTGCCCAAAATCATGACACTCAACACATATGATATTACCATCTTGACTATGGAGATTCTTCTCTCTCTCAGGAAAAACCCTTCTCCCTGATGGACCTCTTATGTCTGGAGAACCCCTTCTACCCTTCCCAATGCGGGCTGCAAGGGCATGGTTCTCATCACTGCTACTCTTTACCACACCATCCATATCATATTTGGATACTATCCGAGTCTCCTCCTAGATACAATCTATCCATCTCTCCTTTATATAGGAGTACAATGAGTGAGTTTAGGATCCCTTTCTAAACTCAACAATTAATTAGAATATTTTGATCCTCTTTGTGGGTTTGAAACTCCCACACAAACACACAAATCCCATCAACTTGCCCATGAGGTCCTATCCTCATTTATAGGATGATTTCACTAAAAAGAAAGTAAAAAATGGTGCCAACGAAAATTCCCACATTCCTAGCACCTTGGCCTCTAGTGGGAATACCTACTGAAGCTACAGACAAATCAACATCCAATATTGGACCAACATGTCCAACAAGTGGGGTTGAGACCACATGTTTTCACACTGAAACAAATTCAAGAATCCGTAGTCTAGTAATGCTACCAATTTATGTTGGTCCCCCATTTCTACCAAGTTGTCAGCCTCATATCAAGTTCCTTGCACTCAATCAATTTGATTGAAGGTATTGCACAATGCACACACAAAACCCCATCAACAAATTTGGAAAATACTTGCAAAAAAATCATAGATTTGATATTTTCATGGGAGGTTGAGGATGAACTATTCACACCAAAGTGATTGGTCACGGAACAACCTGCAACTAGTTTCCAATGAGCCCACAATCAACACATGAACACACAAACAACCTAGATGCTGGCTCTCCCATAAAAAAATTAGCTACTAAAATGTAATGAAAAACCAATGAAATGATAGGTAAGGGACTCAAGAGTTATCTTGAACTAATGGTTCAGAATTTTGTTGGTTGAATATCCCACATTTTTCTCTGGAAGATCTAGATGGAAGGAGGGGTTCTTGCTCAAGCTCTCTATTTTCACCAAAGGTAAATGTGAAAATGATTTTTTTTCACCACAAAGAGGATTTTTACCACTTTGGGGTCAATAAAATCCCTTTTCTGATCCAAATTATTTTGAGAAAGAAATGAAGACAAAAATATAACTATGATATAACAATGAAATACACAAAAGTATAGAAGAGAACACAAAAATACAATGAAACCCAACTTCTATTACTGAATAAGATAGGAAAACATTGTAGAACACAAACTGGTAGAATGGGGTAGCCTATCTTTGAAAGAAAAGAGATGTGTTTTGAGAACAACATGAAGATAGAAATATAACTGAGATATAACAATTAAATACACAAAAATATAGAAGAGAACACATAAATATAGTGAAACCCAACTTCTATTACTGAATAAGATAGAAAAACATTGTAGAACATAAACTGATAGAATGGGGTAGCCTATCTCTAAAATAAAAGAGATGTTGGCTATGCTTCATGCGCAATAAGCTTTACATCACACTCCATTTCATGCTTAAAGGGCCTCCTTCACCTCAATTATATATGAGAGAGTGAGAGGAGAACAATTCACATGATGCATGTGGGATAAATCAGACCAAATTTATAAAATGCCATAGGCATGTAAAAAACTAGGACTTCTTAGACAGTCACCCATCCCAGTACTACTCTAGCCTAAGCGCGCTTAACTGCATAGTTCTAATGGGATCCGGTGCATTAACCTTTTTTTGTAGGTGTGTACATAAGACCACTAGGAAATCATTACACGGTGTCTGTAATTAACAAATGAAGATGACATTACATTCCATTCCCCATCAAAATAGTGAATATCATGGTTTATCAAAACCACAGGATCAAAATGGCGATTCAGTGGAAAAGGTGGATGGCCATCGAGATCCATCTGGATCATTTTCACACTATTCACCAAGTAAGTTGATTCTATATTTTTCATTTTGGGGGATTTTTTGTCTTTTTTATGAGTTTTCTTCCATGGAAATTTTGAGTTTTCTTCCTAGTTAATAAAAATTAATAACTAAATTCATGTTATGTCACCCATCCTAAAGAATATATGTTCTCAAAGAGAGATTAAGGATTGATTTTGGACTTCAAAACTTCTTCCAAGAATCAATAATATGTCACATTCTCTATATGATGTATGGATACCTTTGTTTATCATGAAGATAGAAAATTTTGTATCTCGAGTGAGAAGCATGCCATACACGTGATGAGGATATAATAAATAACTAACATATATCCATATTAACTTTTAATCTATCATGTGCTAAAAGGGATCGAACCCCTTGAAGTGCAAAGATTTCTTCAATTTTCGCACTCTAAAAAGGTTTGAATCTTGATGTATTTGATCCCTCTTAATGCATGATATACATGGAGTTAAGATAGATCTATGTTGGTCTCTCTCTCTCTCTCTCTCTCTCTCTCTCTCTCTCTCTCTTTATACACACACATATCAATGCCATGTTGAGAACAAAAGGAATTACACATCTCCCATATGTACTAGCATAGATCCATCTTAACTCTAGATCAATCGTGCATCAAGAGGCATCAAACCCCTTGAGGTGCAAACCTTTCTTCAAGTTTGACACTCTCATCCCACAAGTGACATGTTGAGATTTTAATGATTATATTTTTGTAATGGATTTGAGCCCCTTGGTTGAATGACATTGTGACCTAAATATTATAGGGTTTACCCTAGGTACCATACTGGAAATGAGGGGAAGTACTGTTGAATTTTCACTATGGTTTAGCTCAAGTATGAGGTTTAATTAATTTTATCATTAGCATGAACATAACCATAACTACTACAACAATACATTATCTAACTGCAGTAAACCAAGATCACAAGAAGAAAAACCATGCAAAATAACACAAGAAGTATCCTGGGAAACCCTTCTCAACAAAAGGAAGAAAACCCAATCGATCTTTTTCTATATTCTTCAAGAGAAATACCTCCCACACCATCACCTAACCTAGCACACAAGAGGGTGTTGTAATTCACATAATTTCATACCACAACTTCTGAAATCATGAGATGACACAATGATATGTGTGTTTCCTCAATGGGGATTCACCTTTATTTATACAAGACTTATCACATAAAATGATGTGTCTATTGGAACAATAGGGATGACCTCAATAACTCAAAATATAATTAATAATTACCATATTAATTATCTTTCACTTTATGGTGGGGCCGACCTGTACCCTTTACATCACAATTAGGGTTACATGTAATTTTGACTCTTAGACAATATAACAAGGGATCTCATACACCCACTAGTGCTTAGCCACTAGGGGCATGTCCACCTATGCTCAACCACATGGATGTCCAAGTCTATATCTCACTGCATCTCACATGAGAATTATCAAAATACACACTCAATAGTGCTCAGCCACTAGGATCACGTCCACTTGTGCTTAGCCACATTAACGTCCTACTCAACAGATCTCTATCTCACTGCGTCTCACAGTAGAATCATCTAGAGTATCTCATCATCTCAACTCTTTTCACAGAGGAGAACAATAAACCCATCACATGGGTTCCTTCACCCCTCACAAGGGTACACATCGTTTCATATCCATCTTAGAGAGGAATGACACACCCATCTCATGGGCACACCCAACTCATGGGATTCCTCACCCCACACAGGTGCACACAATGTTCCATCTTCGTATCAGAGAGGAACTACACACCCATCTCATGGGTGCACCCAACTCATGGGCTTCCTCACCCCACACAGGGTAATATAGCATTCCATCTCTATCTCATAGAGGAACAACACAACCATCTCGTGGGCACACCCAAATCATGGGCTCTTCTCACAGGACGACTCACTTAATCTGTTTCCTGGAGGATGTCTCACGCAGTTGTAATCATCAACAAGTATATATATATATATATATATATATATATATATATATATATATATATATATATAGGGGGAGGGGGTTTCCCCGAGTAGTGTATCCTAGTCTCTCTCTCTCTCTCTCTATATATATATATATATATATACCACATTTCAACTCCATGTTGAGTACATAAGGAATTACACATTTCTATCATACTTGAGTAACACACTATTGGAATATTTTAACCATAAGAATTGTTTTACTTTCAATTTATTTACACACAAACACACAAAGTTGTTATTGAAATATTTGATGGACTCTAAATCTTCTACTTTTTTATCCATTTCCGACAACCATCATCGTAACCGATATAATTGTTGGTGAAATCACAATGTTCTGTTTCTTAAAATTCATTTTTGAATGCATTAATTGATTCAATGCCTTGAAAAACCACGTAGCACACGAATTATCTATATTTAACAACTAAAATTTGCAATTCAAACAATTTGTTCCTGGATTTTGAGTAACAGTGGTTGGGAAATATCATAGGAAATGTAAAAAATGTAGAACATTTAGACTACACAAAATTATTTTACTAGAAATGGACATTGAAATATTTTATTTGTAACCCACATTGTTTTTTTGAATAATCCAAAGTCATTGTATTACTGATAGAGAGAAAATGTACAAAAAGATTTTGTTGTTGGCCTGCCCGCTGGGAAACTAGACCAACATCAAAACAAAATAATGTCATTCAACATATTTTTGATATATCTAAGGCCTATGACTGATAAACTAGAGTAGGAATACCTCCTAGTTCCTCTGTGAGAGATTCTATCCTTATTTAAACTACTAAGCAGAGGTGGTAAGCCCAAGCCTCACTGGTATTTAAACAAACACCACAGAAGGAACAACATAGAACTTAGCTAATGGTGAGGCTTATTTCCACTGGGACTTGGGGTTGATCGTAGTCCAGGTTGGATAGATCCATGCCAAAAACCTTATCCGCAATCAAATTTAGCTTGTGGTCAACTATCTTAAACTAGAGTTTCATGTCATCGAGCTGCAAGAGGACCTATTGGCAGGGTTCATGGTGGTCAAGAAGAAATCTGCCCATAAAATTTTTCAAGTCCCAGTAGATTTCCACCATTTTTAGGTACCGCGAGAACCGACCACAGACAAAACCAGTGTCAGGAACCCATGAGCTGGTCGTTTCCTTCACCTCATCATCCGAGATGAACTTAAAACTCAAACGTCTGCCTTAACCACATCCATTTTCAACTTAATTTTAGGAGGGGTAACTAATTGATATGTCTCTGTGAAATCCTAAGCTACATCCACCAAGTGAAATCCTAATCGGGTTCGGGGTTGGCGAGAGGTTCCCCCATGCCCCCTATAGGAAGAGCTATCTCGATCCATGTAGAAAAGGGTGGAGAACTTGAGCATAGAGTGCAGGGGTGAGAATGGAAAGGAGATATGAAGCAACTGGGAAGCAGTGAAGGAGAATGAGAGACATGCAACAATAAACCAACAATAATGCAGCCAAAAGGAGACATAAATGACATAATTATCCAATGGCAAGGTCCATAAATGGAAAGTGTTGTGATGATTTGCAGAGCTATGTGTAATATCTTCCATCATACTCCTATGTTTCACCATCTTTCCAAACCTCATGCAAAGGATGGCAGGCTTGAATTGCTAAGGAGTGGGAAGAGTCATGACATGAGAGCGAGGATAGGGAAACTCAAGTGCTAGGGGGAGGTAGTAGCAGGTAATGATTCACATAAAGAGGTAAGGTGGAGGCTGAAGGATGCTGGCAGGTGGAGGGTAAAGGATGCTAGAAGGTGTCCTTAGATCGAGCAATTGGGTGGGTCGGGGGCTCGAGGACCCATTGACATTTGGATTGTATCCCTAACACCCCATGCGAGGGGGATTGGTCAGCCTGGGAAAGGCCAAGACAGTCAGCGCGTATCTTGGATTCAAGAACGTGTTCCCAAAGTAAGTCAATGGGGTCGTTGGGTCTATTAATGCCTTCATTCACAAGTCTATCAACAAGTTTATTGGTGGACCATTTCATGTGAGAGGGGACGATAACACTAACTTGGGAGAGTAGGTGGAATAATCCTTCCATAGTTGGGTCCAGTCTCCAGCTAGTGGTGATGCAGTTGATAGGGGTGTCATTTTGCATTTTCTTGAGCATTATAATGATCAGTTGAGAGTCCCCTTCCACAACGAACTATTGATATCCTTCCCTGCAAGCTATGCGAAGACATACTTCCATGCCTTGAAGTTCCACTGAGTTGTTTCTTTCAATCCCGATGAAGGAGGCATAGATTTTGATGATGTGCCCCTGACTATTGTGAAAGACCCCACCATAGCTAGCCAGACCTGGATTCCCCTTGGAGGCTCCATCAAAGATTAATTTAAGGGATCCTGGAGGGGGAGTGGACCAGTTTGAGGGTAATGTAAGAGAGGGTAGGGAAAAGGGGGGAACCAAAGGGTGACTCAGTATCGGGAGGTGCAACTCTGGGAGTATTATGAAATCTTTGGGGTTTCATTTCCAATATAGGGAGGACCAAGACTTAGTGAGAATGGTTTCCTTGATGTTTATTTTGACTTTGGCCTAGATCATTTTCAGGTTCTGAGAATAATTTCTCAAAATGAGGCGATTGCATCTTTCCATAACTCCCAAAGGAGGAAGCCTCGAAGAAGGATCCATGCTCAATTCACAATGGGATTGGTAAAGCTGTTGGGTCTCTAGACGGAGATAATGTTGAGGAGGCTTTCCCCATCTTTGTTAGTGGTGCAGAAAAGGAGTGTGTTACGTTTTGAGCTATTATTAGGTTTCTTTTCAATTTACTAGATAACCATAGCATATGTAGGAACATTGAGAGAAACACAATCACAACATACAAAACATTTATCCTGGGAAACCCTCATGGTGGAGAAAACCCAACAAAACTTACTTAATATAGATGGCCAATACAAATCCAAGACAATAAATGAAAACACTAGAGAATATCCAACATTGAGCAATGCGCCTCTCTCTTTCTTCTTCTCCCAATTCCATCTACCAAACTTGCGACTGAATGAGAGAATGAGTGAGTCAGCAAATGAGGCGCTAACCTCCTTTATTTACACTAACTGGAAGGTGCTAGAAAGGTGCCTCTTCATTGGGAAGGGCCAACTTGTCTTCTTAGTGGTTAAAAATATTTTAATTAGGCCTGGGGGCCGACTTCTTAATTTGCATAATACAATCAGGGTTTGACCAATCCACAAAAGAAGATTTGGTCAATTACAATGCCCGACATGATCAATCCACAAAAGGGGATTGATCTAATGAATAATGATTCAATAAATAAATAGAATACTCTTTGCAGTTACAATATTTCAACACTCCCCCTTAACGAGAAGGGTATTCTACAACATCATCAGGAGAGAGAGATAGAGGGAAGCAGTATCCACACCATCTGGAACACTAACTGACATATCTATAAATCATCAAATTTTTTTCTCATCATCATCGTTCACAACATGGAGTTGGAGTAACATCATCATCCTCATCAACATGAGGCTAAAGTAACATCATCATCCTCATCAACATGAGGCTAAAGTAACATCATCATCATCTTTAGCATGAGGCTAAAGTAACATCATCATCTTCAACATTAAAGCTGAAATAACATCATCATCATCATCATCTTCAACAAGAAGCTGAAGTGACATCATCATCATCATCTTCAGCAAGAAGCTGAAGTGGCATCATCATCATCATCTTCAAAAAGAAGTTGAAGTAGCATCATCATCATCTGCATCAACATGGATTAGTATAACAATAATACATCATCATCATCAATAAAAACACAAGGATGATACAACATCAACAAAAACAATATCACAACATGAAGGCTGGAGCATCATCAACATCAACACTAGGATGGAAATCTTCAACACGAAGTTGGAAATATTTAGCAAGAAGCTAGCATCTCAAAAACATCATCACAAATATGGAAATATTCAGCACAAGGCTGGCATCACAACAACATCAGCATGAAGCTAGAAATCTTCAACACGAGGCTGCCATCACAACAACATCAACACAAAGTTGTAAATCTTCAGCATGAGGCTAGCATCAACATCAACATGAAGATGGAAATATTTAGCACAAGGTTGACATCATAATCTTGTGGTACTCTGACATATATAAATGATCTTCCTAGGAATCAAAAGATTCCCTAGGATATAAAATCCTAATGGAGTTACCACTACTAACCAAAGCTAGCATATACATGCACAAGTACTTTGACATCTCGTCCTTATGGACCTTCAGGATCTGTCCAGGGATGATCAGTCACCTAGGATATAAAATCCTAATTGATCTACCCACTATTGGTCAGGATACAATAATATCATCAGCACTACTCCCCCTTTCGAGGGAGGTCCTTTTGGACTATACCAAACTTGTCTCGAGAGTGCTCAAACTTTACACGAGATAGAGGCTTGGTCAACACATCTGCAACCTGTTCATATGTGACAACACATTGGAGATTTCTAGCTCCTCTCTATATCATATCATGAATGAAGTGATACCGGATCTCTATTTGATTTGAATCATCATGGAACACATCATTTTTATACAACTCTGGTTATCACATAGGATCACGGTGGCTTCCATCTCCAGATCAAATAGATCTGTTAACAACATCCGAAGCCATATGGATTCAAAATTGGCGGAACATGATGCAATATATTCTTCTTCTTCCATGCTGGGAGAAATACTAGGTTTCTTCCTAATCTACCATGAAGTCATGGCATCCTAAAGTTCTCTTTCAATCAGAAACACTTCCAGCTCAATCTGAATCAGTATATCCATGCAATCTGAAGTCATGATCTCTAGTATAGCAGAGACCAAAATCTAATGTACCCTTAAGGTATCTCATCACATGTTTTGAATCATCAAGATGAACACACCTGGGTTCTACTAGATACTGACTCAAAATGTGTTCACAAAAAAACACATATTCGGTCTATTATTCGTCAGATACATCACCAAATGAAAAATTTGTCTATACAGAGTAGCACCCACCAATTCTGATGAGGCGTCTAACAGGAGATTCAAATTCATTTCCATGGGTGTGTACATGGATTTACATTCCAACATGTTAAACCTGTTCATTATTTCAACTGCATACTTCCCTTGGTTAAGGAAGATCTTCTCTAGGCTCTACCAAACTTCAATACCTAAGTAATAATGCATTAGGTCTTTCATCTCAAACTTTATGGTGAGTTTGTTCTTGCAATCTGTGATGAGATTTTGTTCATATGTAAAGAATAAATCATCTACATATAGTGGAAATGGTGCATACTCCCCCCTTCTCTCTTCTCTCCTCAGGGGCTACGTGACCTCCCAGTCTAGGATCGTTCAATCACTTGAGCCAGATTGGCTCTTCCGGTCCCTGTTGGAACCCAAATCAATTTTCACAGGCCCCTTTTCTCCTAGGTGAAGTTCTTGTAGGACCCGTGGGCTCCTGCTAATCCCCTGTTGTCTTTACATGAGCCTGGGCTATGGCCTAGGGCTAGTCCTCTTCACAAATATGCGCTTCGGGTATTTTGCGAACAACTTACCCCCTTCTTTTCGATCTCCAAATCAATGAATTTACCCAGGACCTGATCTATAGTCCACATCTCTACCACAACCAGTGACTGTGATCTGCTTCAGACTCCACCTTCAAGATTTCCTCCACACTGATTTACCATTTCTTCTAGAGTACCTTTCCTCTGAAACACACAAATCTCCACCACGTGCCCTTCTATATCTGACGCTCTAGATTTACTTCTCTCTTCTCGATTTCGCGAAGATGACTCTTTTCTCCATGAAATTCTTTTGAAGTTATTTCTCATGAAAAATCAGATATGCGACCACGTCCTTCCTGACACTCAATGTTCATTATCTACTATGACTTCGGATCTTCGAAAATCTTGCACTTCGCTCAATTGAAAATTCTCGAAAAACAATTTCTCTGGACTTCCAGATCTCCTGCCACCTGTCTCGCTCTCAACGATGTGTGTTCCAGCTTCACTTCAGGATTTTGGGATTCATTATTCCTATGCACACTTATCACTTCTGCCACAATCTGAGACTTGTATTTTTCTGAGCCTTCTATGATATTTACAGAGACTCTATGCATGTCGATATTAATCCTCCTGATATTTTGCTAGCTCGAATATTTTAAGGGTCTCGTCCCTTCTGCGTCCTTCAAAGGATTTTTCTGGTGCCCTCCTAGAAAATCGATGCTTTTCCTCCCACGATTGTAAGGAAAACTTAATTTACCTCTGGTGAATGCCTTGCACTTGATTGGCCTTCATATGGATGTCTTTCAACACTTTTCTAAGTGTTGGCCTGGTGCATTCCTTACACAGGTCTTCCTCTCGCTTCTTGAAATCCTTCGGGACTATCAATGTAACTCTTACATCCGTTTAATGAACACTTGCAAAGCTTATTTCCCTTAGAGTGTTCAGTAACTCTGGGTTTTCCTCAGATTCTCCAACACTCCAGAGCGTGTTGGTTGCAAATATTATTTCCCTCAGAGTGTTCAGTAACTTTGGGTTTTCCTCAGATTTTCCAACACTCTAGAGCATGTTAGTTATGTGCACTCTTTGCACCTACTCAATTCCCTCCTGAGAGAGTTCTATAGAGTGTTCAGAAACTATGGGCTACACTTACTCCTGTGAAACAATTCCTCCAAGGTATTCAATAACCTTGAGTTGTAATTGTTTTGGTGTGCCCTCCTGGAATGTTCTTCTCTAACTCGCAAGAGTTCAGATATGCACTCCTTGCGTTGGCTCACAAAATTTCAACATCTTGTCGTGCACTCCTTGTGCTTAGCCTAAAGAACCCAAATTTTTTTAACAAGACTCACATATAGAGAATTTATATCCTTACCCTGCAAATGAAATATAATATACAGATATACAACATATATTCATACAAACATAATGACATTCATAAACAAACATCGATTAGACAAGAATTTGCAAACAGTGGAATCTGTTCTTTTGTATTAATAGCATAATGTCAATGAAAATATAGGAGCTTAGACTAAAACAGAGTCTCGAATCTTCTCTCCTCCTGGATTACAATTATTTACCATCAACTTCAACAACCTCTACTGGGCATATGTTACAAATATTTATACAAGAGGGGCTCGACAAGCTTTCTCCCCAAGCTACACTAGTGGTGTCTAATCATCATCAAAATGCCTACCTACTGAGGTAGATTACAGTGAGTGGAGATCTAATCCGAATCGGATCTATATCCCTCCTACCATCAACCACTTAAGGTGACCTCATTTATAGCTCGTTTGAAGGCACGCCTTGGCTCTTATATCCTGAAAACATTTAATTTCTTTGATTACATTTGAAAATTTGAGGGAAAAATGAGAGGGCTAGCACCTCTCCCCTCCTTGAATGTGCACCAACATGTTGAATAGTTGGCGCGTGATGATTTTGAGCGATGCTCCTGCATCATACTCCATTGTTGCGAAAAATTCATGAGCTCCTGCTCATGAGATTCCCAGCTCTATTGAAATCCTCATGGATACCAGACTTTCCCCTGGCTTTTTCTTCATGCTCCTTGTTGGGAACTTTAATTTTCTAATTAAATAGATAATTAAGGTGTTCAATATAAATTGTCAAACCCAAGGAAGTTTTGTTATTGCAAGATAATTGTGCACAGTTTATGCTAGATTATGGAAGCAACATTTATTCAAATTGCAGTAAGAATCATAATTGAAAGGTCGAACTTTAACAAAAGTTGTTGACACAGTTGGAGCTTCTACAGAATTGAAATAACACCTGCATAAATGAAATCCTGAACTAATGGGTGCATAAAAATCCTGGATGATTTATTCTAACTTTCTATTTTATTCTTGCAGAAAGAAACTCTGTGCTACTAGCTGAAAGGAGACCTACTTAACTGCATAAAAAGGAATTCACACTTTTGTTTTCAGAGATTAAATATAATGTAGGAAAGGAAAGCAATTCTCCAGTGTTATTGAACAATTTGACTCTAATTCTCATGAGATACACAGATGTGCATTAGACAGGAAATAACTGACTGTAACAACAAATATATGATAGAAATGTTAAACAAATCGATTATACAAATCAAAGCAATTAATATAAACAAAAAAATAGAGGGGAGTCTATGAGGAAGGTGGGCCCTTTCCCTCTCACTGAATCCACTCAAAAATAGACTACATTAGGTTAATGAAACTAAATCCACTTCTTATTAATTCGAGAAAAAGGTTCAGATACAATGTTCTCTTCTTCACTCTCTGTTCACAACTAAAATTCGGTGATAATGATTACAAAGGATTTGCTATATAAAGATAGATTTATTCAGTTGAAAACAGACTCATAACAGCTTTGAGAATCGAAGATTCTCAAGCTATTCGTATGATATACAAATTTTGTTACATAATCTGTTAAATGATCTTCATCATCAATGGGAACCAAAATGTGTAACATCCTTGAGGATCAGTCTTCATGATTCGAATTTGCATGAGGGACCAACTTCCAGGATTGGTGGATATCTGTTGCAATAGGAGTAGCATCTTCCAACAAGGGTGCACAATTGTTTTAGTCGTGTAACATCATGTAGAGTTGGCGCACAACTGTAACAACCTTGTGTAACAACAACAATCTTTCTTTAAGACTTGACTGTTCTACACAATTTAATCATTATTTTGAATATTCATGGATAAAATATGAGAAACACTACCAATCCAACATGTTAAAGTGAATAAAATATAAAATAAAGATTATTGATGCATACCTTGGGAAAAAGGGTCTTAGCAACAATTAGTAGGAATTTAGAATAGAATTGGTAAGGTTGAATGAGCAAAAGAGATGGTGAAAAAGCGACATTTTTGGGTCCTAACATGCCCCCCAACTAAAAACATTGCATGTCCTCATGTAAACCTCATTCAATCCTGACACTGAGTCTGAGTTAAGGAGGTGACTCCTCCAGTTCAAAAATTGCTAAGACAAGAACTAAGTACTAGTATTGGAAAAACCTATGTGTACCCCCAACATCTGCTATTTTCAAAAAATTGTCTGTGTTTCTTTGTCTTTAAGAATAGAAGCAGGTTAAGTGGCTGGAGTTATGGCTGGTAAGTGTAATAGAGGTGTTTGTTTTAAAGCTCTTTCTTGAGCATGTATCTAGGGTTGCTAGTGTTTATGGCTAGGTCAAAGATAAAGTCATAAGGCAAGGTTTGATGCACTCAGTTATACGCACTCTATCAAGTCAGAAGGCAAGAGACTCACCAGGAATCAAGAGACTTACCAGGCATCAAGAGACTTACCAGGCATCATTGCCCACATAGAAGACATATCCTTGCCTTACAAGTATGAACAGGTTTCTTACCGATATTAATGACTCTCCTCTATCCCGATATTAATGACTCTAATCAATATTTACCCATATTAATGACTCTAATCAATCCTGGTAAAACAACAACTACTTTATGACATGGAGATCTCCTCTGGCTTACTGTTTATTGGGGAAAAATAAGGTCACATTTTTCTTTTACTGAGAAATTGGCTGGTTTCTCAGCCTTTCCATTCATTGGTACTTGGACAATTTTATATCCTGCCTAAAAATGGATATTACCACATTGGTAGCACATGTGCTCTTCATTTTCCTTCATAATAGTTGCTTCCTGAGCTAATATTCCCAAAGTTGAATTCCCTGAGTTCCTTTGTTGAGAATCTTTCCAGTCCTTGGTTAGGGAATTTAACTGTGCTTTGAGGTGGTCATTTTCTTTTCTTAGTTCAACAATCTTGGCATTCTCAATACCTTGTATCTTTTTTTCAATCTGAGCAAATAGTTGAGCAAGTGGCACATCATCATTATCCTCTCTAGTGTCTGTAATTGGTTTTTGTGTAACAATGACATCCGACATGACTGGTTCTTGTGTGACAACCTCTTCCTCGTCAGCTGGTTCTTGTATGACAACCTCTTCCCGGTCAGTTGGTTCTTGTGTGACAACCTCATTTTGAACAACTGAGGATAATGGGTGAAGAATGGGCACTACTTTTTCTATATTTTTCCATCCAATTGCAGCTTCAACAAGTCTTTCTGACCTAGTTCTCCTTTTTGGTAAGGTAGATATAAAAATAGAAGATCTCTTCTTAGGTTCAGTAGAAGGAGGGTGTTCTTCGATAATCAAGCTAGAAGAAGCAGGGAGTTCTTCAACAACCATACAAGGAGGAAATTATGGGATGCTGGGGTCTGGTAATATCTGTACCTCATGACCTGACGAATGATGTACGGAATCATCAAGCAAAGCCGATGATTCTGGTGCAACTCATTGACATTCTTCCTGCAAGGATGAAATAATGTCTTGGAATTCCTTTCACATGGTGAAAAAAAGAATTCATACCTCCATAAAATCAGTGAGCCTTTCACTTAGATTGGTATCATTGATATCAAAATCTAGAAGTGTTTGAGTATCAACAAGATTAGGACATTCTATCACAACAACTTTGTCGATATCTTTCTGAGATATCTTTCTAGATCGACGTTTTATTTTGTGAGGCAATTCAGTGGCATTGACAGTAGGTGTTTGAAGAGTTGTTGCAGCGATAGAAGGATTCCAAGTTATTGTTGGCTCAACAATAGAAGTAGTTGTCATGCTATCAGTTATAATGGGGGCTTGAAATTTTGTTGCAATTAACTTTTCTGACCTAGTACGCTTCCTTGGTAAAGTACAAATAGGGTTAAGAGTTGCCCTTTTCTTAGCTTTAGGAGTAGGAGCGAATTCGTTAAAAACCTGAGTTGTGGTCAGGGACTGAGGCTCTTGAGGCTCAATTACTACTGTATCAATAAGGTTGGGTTGTTGTTCAGGATGAACACTGTCGAGGCATTTTTGAGTTGTATGGGAGGTGCTTCTGATTTTTCATTTGGTGTTCACAGTTGTCTTACAGGGAATTACAGTCGAGGCTTTAACTGTCAGTGCAGTTTAGGATACAGAGGTTGCATGTTATGGGTCGGTTGTAACAACAGGTGCAACAATTGATTGGTCGAGGTTGTCTATAACAAGAGGTGTAGAAATGGTTTGTTCAGGGTTGGCTATGGCATCATGGACAATAGATGGCACATGCACTTCAGGTAATGGATCGTAAGGGAATCCCATTCCTCTATGAATCAACAAGCCTATGAGTCTATTATTGGAAAGATAATTCATGGGGTACTTGGATAGTTTGACGAACTGAGCCATATTATGCAAATAATGAAGAATATAATAAGGCATGTTGATTAATTTCTGATGTCTCAAATGGGATAGTATGATAAAGTCAGAAAAATAAACAACTTGGTATCGACCTTCGCATGTAATCTATCTTTTGATAAATTCGGTGAATTTTCCCCAGGGTTTTGGTAAGGAATTGACATCGACACCCCTTCCTTGTTATACACACGCTCATCATTCATGAGAAAATCCTTCCTTTGGGAAGATGTGCTTTTCTGCTAAACCACCTGCGTCCTGTTATGGGCAATCCTGTAACAGAAACCACAGATTTCTCTGTCATTGGAATTCTCACCGCGTTCACTATTGAATACTCTTCTGTAAGGTTTTGTCTAAACTCCAATACCTATGCTTCATTGAACCTCTGCATATTCTTGAAATAAGGAATCCATATGGCTTGTAGAAAAAATTGGTAAACATCTGGGTGTAGCAGCAATGCATCCATATTTTTCAGCTCATATCTCATAGTTGATCCTCCCATGACATCGTTTGGAGTCTTAACAGTCACAAAGGAGGAGAAACCAGAACCTCACCAGAGTCACAACAAGTTCGAATGAGGATTGTATAAAGAACAGAGTGTCTCAGTGAAAATATGCTTGGTCG
>ML805792.1:188051-228960 GCA_009831015.1 Picea engelmannii | reverse complement strand
TGATTGGTTCAGGGTGCAACGAATTTAGGACAATTGACAAATAGGCATTGAAACTTGCTTTCATATCTTACATCACTTGGACATGTAGGTTTAGTAATCGTACCTCATAACTTACCGCACAAACCGATCTATCCGAGTAACTACACTATCCAACCACCATTTGATCCCCGTGGAATGGCTGTAATAATGAGAGATGGCTCTCGAACTTGAGAAATGATGTTATGAAAAGTGGAGCATAAGTGGAGTCCTTTCTATGGTTGAACAATTTAGAAAGCTGTGGATGTGGAGTTAAGTAATGATGAAGTGGCCCTTGTGGGACAGAGAGAGCATAAAGTAATTTTTGAAAAATGGTGGAATTATTGACAAAACAACAATGTTGTCATATGTAGAAATGGCAGAAATGCTAAGAAAATAGCCAAAAGGAATGATAGTAGTAGGTGTATCAACAGATAGTTTGGCCGGAACTGTGGCATTAGGTGTAACTGCATGCAAGGAAAAATAGTTGGGAACATGTGTAAAGCATGCAAATCGGCCAAAAATGGTGTAACAACATGTAAATCAGCCACAGGGTGTAACAACATGGAAATCAACCAAATGGGGTGTAACAACATGTAAATCGGCCAAAGGGCGTAACAACATGTAAATCATACAAAAGGGGTGTTATAGCATGGAAGTCATCCAAAAGGGTGTAACAACATGTAAATCGGCCAAAATGTGTAACAACATGTAAATTGGTCCAAGGGTGTAACAACATGGAAATTGGCCAAAAGGTGTAACAACATGTAAATCGGCCCGCACACATAAATACTTAGTTTTTAGGAAGATTTTCAACTTCCAAAAACTAATCCTTTGGCTTCTTCCACTGTAATCTACCTTTTTGTTCTTTAGTTTATCTGCACACAAGAAACTGCTTGATACCTTTCTAGGCTGAATTTATTAGAAAAAGAAAAATAGAGAAATGAAATGCGTGAAGCAAAATCAAAGAATTTCAAATTTTCACAACTTATTTATATATAAAATTTTATTTGAAAGAAAAATGTCCTAAAGTTCAGAAGGGGAAGGAGCATGCTCCATTCCCTTTAAAAATTGGTAATCTGTATCAACAGTACATCTCGATTTAATTTGTTTCTTGGAATGTGGATGCTGATACAAGCACAAGCGATGACCATTTGCATATAACTGTGTATTGGATCCGTCAATAGTAATTAACCTGACTATCCCATTGGGAAAAACAATGTCTACCTTGTAAGGTCCAAGCCATCGTGTATGCAACTTACCCTAAAATTCTTTAAAGCGTGAATCATACAACAGAGCCCAATCCCCTTGTTGAAATAATTTCTTCTTGATGACTTGGTCATGCCATTTTGTTCTCTTCTGTTGAATCAAAGTGGTTTGATGAATAGCATAGCATCCATATGCTTTTCATAAAGCTGATTGAGCTGCTGCAGTCTAGCCTTCTGTGCCTTATTCAAGTTGAGGTTGACTGTTGATGTAGTTCTTAAAGTTTTGATTTCAAATTCAATGGGAAAAACAAGGCTTTTTCCATATACAAGCTCATAAGAAGAAAAATCAGTTGCGTTTCTCCAAGTAGTTTGATAAGCCCATAGAGCTTCATGCAATCTGTCAGACCAATCCCTACGATGTTCTCTCACTGTCTTAGTAAGAATAGCTTCTATGACCTTGTTGGTACTTTCTACTTGGTCATTACCTTGCAGATGGTATGGAGAAGTTGTTCTATGTAAAACATGATATTGACTGAGTAGGGCTTCAAACTTATGTGATGTGAAAGGGGTTCCTCCATCAATTATTAATTCTCTGGGAATTCCAAACTTAACAAAGATATATTCAAACAAGAATTCTAAGATAGCTTCCTCTGAGGCCTTGGTGAGTGTTTTTGCCTCCACCCACTTGGTCATGTAATCTGTACAGACCAATATATAAAATTTCTGATTAAAAGGTGGTTTAATGGGCCCTACAAAGTCAATGACCCATCTCTCAAAAGGATTTAACACTAACTGAGGGTGGAGAGGCATCTCATCCCTATGGTTTGGATGACCTATTCGTTGGCAACTGTCACATGCCTGGACATACTTCTTGGCATCTTGATATATGGTGGGCCAAAAATAACCCATCCTTAAAATTTTATGTCCAATCCTTTTATCAGCAAAATGAACCCCACAAGGGCCATCATGGAAAGCTTTGAGAAGCTCATAAACTTCATCATCCCTCACACATCGCTTGATTTCTTGATCCAGGCCTGTGTATAAAAGGTATCCCTTTATCCAACTATACCGAGTACTCTTCAGAATGATTTTCCTTCTTTTGCTTGGGGATAGATGTTGAGGTACCTTCCCTGCAACCAAGTAATTAGCAATGTATACATACCAAGGTGAGTAAGAAGATACTGCAAACAAATGTTCATTTGGAAAGGAATCATCTAATGGTGAATTATCATCATTTATATGCAGTCTTGAGAGAAAATCAACAACCACATTTTCTTTCCTTGGTCTACTACTATAGTGATGTCAAATTCTTGAAGTAATAACAACCATATTGTTACTTTGGAATTAGTAATAAGTTTATTCATCAGATATTTAATTTTTTTATGATCAATATGAATAAAGTTAGGATAACCAGTGACATAATGCCTGAATTTATTGATTGCATAAACTACTGCAAAGAATTCTCTTTCAGTAACTGTATAATTTAACTCAGCAGTAGCCATGTTCTTGTTGATATAGTAGATAGAATAGGGTTCTTTGTCCTCTTGTTGTCCTAGTACTGCACCAATTGCAATGTCTGAGGCATATGAAGAAATGTGAAAAAGAAAAGCCCAGTTGGGTCCTCTGAAAATGGGAGTTGTGGATAATTTCTGTTTCATATGTGTAAAAGACAATTCACAATTGTCAGTCCAAAGAAAGTCAACATATTTTGTTAATAGGAAAAACAAGGGAGAGGCAAGTTTGGAATTTGTTTTAATGAATCTCATGTAATATCCAGCATGCCCTAAAAAACTTCTTACCTCTTTCTGAGTTGTTGGAGTTGGAATGTCCAAAATTACCTGGATTTTGTCTAGGTCTACCTGAATTCTTGCATAAGAAATGAAGTCTCCCAGCACCACACCTTCGCTCATCATCATATGGCATTTTTCTATGATTAAAGAAAGATGAGACTGTATACATCTTTTGAGCACTTTTTCCAGATTACTCAAAGCTTCATCAAAATCAATACCATAAGGTGTAAAATCATCCATTAATATCTCCATACAGTCATTCACCATATCAGAAAAAATACCAATTACAGCTCTCTGGAAAGTGGCTAGCACATTACACAAGCCAAATGGGAGAACCTTGTAGAAAAATGTACCCCAAGGGATAGTAAAGGTGGTCTTATCTTGGTCCCGTGGAGAAATTTTTATCTGGTTATAGCCATAGAATCCATCTAGGAAAGAGAAAAACTTTTTCCCAGCTAGGTTGTCTAGAACCTGATCAATAAATGGCAGAGGGAAATGATTCTTCTGTGTGTCCTTATTCAGGGCTCTATAGTCCACACACACTCTCCACTTACCATTATTTTTAGGTACAATAAACAACGATGAAACCCACTCATTGTCTAATATAGGATAGATGAATCCAGCATTGAGAAGTTTCTGGAGTTCCTCTTTAACTATTTATTTAAGATTAGGGTTCATCCTCCTTTGGGGTTGGAAAATGGGTCAAAATTATTCCTTGATGTATATATGGTGGGTGCATAGCTCAAAAGAAATTCCTTTCATATCCATGTAATCCTAGGAAAATGCCTCCTTATGTTCAATTAGTAACTTCATCAATCGGCGAGTTTCAACAATAGACAAATCAGGATTGATGTTCAAGGTTTTTCCAGGTTCGATTTCTACAGTGATGCTCTTAGAACTGACTTTGGGAAATAATTCGGCTGTTGTTGTTTCAACATTTGTTGTTCCATCATTTTTTGTTACAACATTTGTTGTTGCAGCTAAATCGATTTGATTTACAACAGTTTCAGAGAACATTTCTGGGCTCATCTCTTGTTGGGAAATAGGGTCGAAGATTTTAGTCAATTGGTGGTGTGTGTTCTGAGTAACAATAGAGGGGTCACAGATAAAACTATTGATTAACTCATCCTCTGTCTCATTTTTAAAACTCAGGGATTTTCCTATGGTTAACACAGACATAGCACTTTCATCCTCAATGTCCATCCATAAAGAATTTTCTGGTTCCATACTAGGTGTAGCATGAGGATATAGGGTAAGTTGTTTCGTGTCATAACCATCAGAGATGGTCATGGAACCAGATCTACAACCAATGAAGGAATCAGTTGTAGCTAACCATGGTATTTCTAGGATTCGAGGGTGGCTCACCAGACGGGTTTTGGGTTGCAAAATGACAAAATCAGTAGGATACTCCCATGAATCAACTGAAATGACTAAATCATCGATTACTCCTTCTGGTCTGATGGTGGAACGATCAGATAATTCCAAAACAGTAGGAGTAGGTCGGACTTGCATTTTGAGTTGCAAAAATTGTGTAGTTTCTATTGGAATAATATTGATTGTTGCCCCTAAGTCAACTAACACATGGGGAATAGGTGTTTGTCCAATTTTAACAGTGACTATAGGGTTTCCTGGGTCACCATATTTAATGGGTGGGGTTTTGCCTAACATCAGTTCAGCCAAGTCCCCCACTACATAAACTATGAGGGGGTCCCTAGGTTTCCTTCCAGGTATTATGATACAGATATCTCTCATAGTCTTGGCATAAATAGGGACATCTCTAATCGCTTGCAATAATGGAATGTTAACATGAAAATTTTGCAATTCTCCTAAGATATTGAAGGATGATAATTCCAAAGTTTTGGTAATTTCCAGTCTTTCAAGGAATGGGGGGTTTGCTGATTCTTTAATAGGTTGGTCAATTTCTTCTGTATCAGGAGATGGTTCTTCCCCTGATTCCTTATTTGATTCTGAAGATGGAGCATATTCAATTATGGGCTCGACTATTCTCCCTGATCTTAATTTTATCTCATCACAAGGCATATGAGTAATAGAAAGAGTTGGCACATTATATATATCAATATTATGAATGGATGTTGGCCCTTGGCTATGGAAGGAAGAGAAGAACAAGGAAGAAAAGGTGAAAATCGAACTTCGCGGGAGACACAGTGACTGTCACTGGGTCGAAGTAAGCAAAAGAGCAGGAAATATGGAGGGAAGCAAGGAAATGCAAGCCGTTGGATGAGGAGATCAAGGATGATAGATCAACAAGGAATATGGATCGTGGATGACTCAACAAGAAGAAAAATCCACTATTGGATTCTTTGGAGCACCGCATGAGAAAGAAGGAAAGACAAGCTAGTGAAGCCCAGAAAAGCGGGTCAAGTTGACCTAGGGTTTTGGTATTTTATGGTTTTGGCACCTAGGTTTCAGCCTAAGGCTATCGGTGGGGTGTTGTAATGTATAAATAGAGGTCTAAAGGGCCTAGGTTTGGTTGGTAATTATGCAGTACAATATTTGTTTTGATCTAGCTATAATATTGAGAGAGGGATCATTGAATTGTGAGAGAGAAGTGCCGAGAGAGAGGAAGCCTTCTAGTATTGTAAGATCTTTTGCTGTGTGCGAAGGTCAAGTCTTGCAGCTGGGTGCGTAGGGAGGGGTGAGAAAGAGAGAGAAGAAAGAATATCTTCTAGCTAAGAGCGTAGATAAGAACTATATGCTTTCCTTAATATAATATAGCACAGTTCTATGGACGTATCCCTAGAGAGAGGGTGAACCACATACATTTGTTGTTGTGTGTATGATTGATGCTTTGATCTATGTCGTTGTTATATTGTTACCTACCTTATTGTATTAGATCAAACTTATAGATGTGAAGGATAGATTTGTCTTGTTGAATGATAGATGCATGATATATTTCTATTGTAATAGATCCACGTGATATTCCCCTAGTTGTAGACATCTCTGTCCTACAACCCTCTCATAGTTGCTTCGTGTGACACTGCATCTGCTTTACAGGTGTTGCTAAAAAGGACGGTAGTTAGGGCTTGTTGGCGCACTCTTGGAGCTGAACCCATGGTCTGCCCCTGTGCCAACAACAACCTTATTATTTGGGTTTGGTTTAGGTTTCACAGGCATCTGAGGTCGTAAGGGAGGATTGTTCTGTGGGGCATTGGGAGGTAACTAAAACTATTGTTGCTGATACTGTGGTTGGAACTATTGTTGATAGAGGTTCGGTTGATGGTTTTGATAGCTAAGTTGTTGTTGAGGGCCTCTCCAATATGGTTTACATTGCCCCTGGTAACTCTGTTGTTGGGGCATAGGTAACCATACATTGGAATCCTGATAAGGAGGGAGAATTGGATTTGGAGGGGGATCATTCATCTAGCCATAAGGTATTTGATTGTTCCAATAATTAAGTGCTGCAGGAGAGAATTGAGAGTTCATACCTTGGCCTCTTGGCTTCCATTGTCTTGTTTGTGTAATTATATAGGAAGCCTGCTCTTCTTCATTAGTTGCCTTCATTGATTCTTTGACTCCTAGTAAAGAGGGACATTTGTCAGTAAGATGATCCAATTCACAAATAAGACATACCTGAACATTGTTTAGTGGGCATCCCTTTTCGAATGTTTGTCTCTGCACTTTGGACAAAAAATGGAAAATGCCTTTTCTACTTCTACTTTTTTTTGTTTAATCTACAGAGTATCAATTTGTGAAGAAAAAGAGTTAATCATTTATATTTTGAAACTTCTAATAGATTACCTATTTCTTATCTTGTTGCCCCTCCATTGGCTGATTTATGTACCCTTGAAAAAGTGGTATCCTTTTTAATTGACTTATTTCTTTTAGTTCCTTGAGAACATCTCTTGCAAAGATTTACAATGTCTTCATAGGATTCTTTAGATATATCTCCCTTGCCAAGCATATTCAGCATGTCTAAACAACCATCTCTGACCCCTTTTAGAAAAATAGTTTTCAGCATGTCCTTACTCACATCCAGATGTCTAGACCTTTGTAGATTGTATTGGAGTCACTCTACAAAATATTCAATGGTCTCATCCTCTTTCTGAGACATCTTGAACAGTTCCTCCCTTTGTTTCCTTGTTCGATAGTAGTCTTGGTACTTGTTCAGGAAAAGGTGCCTCATCTGTACCCATGTTGAGATATTATCTCCTCCAAATCTCATGAACCATCTTAACGCATTTCCCTTCAATGTGGCTAGAAATAGTTTAAGTTTCTATGCAATATTAGTGTAGTCATAGCTTCTACAAAGAATATCAAATTCAAACAGAAACTCATCTGGATCGTCAGTAGACAATCCATGGAAATTTGGTAGGGATGAAAGAGGTATGTTCTTGATAGTAGCTATCCCCCTTGTAGGAATATTAGTAATAGGAAAAACTAGGGTAGAGATAGTATTTTCATCATTTACCTGATCTTCATTGTTCTGTGGATCCTCTCGGTTGAAATCCTCTTCATTATCTCCTTGATTTTCCATGGCTTCTCTCTCATTCCACTCAATATGGTAAGCGTCCCACTCCTCTTTAGTGACTATCTGTCCATTAATCTGATAAACAATTTCTTCTGGTCTTTCTCTTGGCCGATCTATACTTCCTCGATCTTCAATATTGTCCAACGTTGCTTGTTGATTTGTTGGTGACAAAATTTCAGCTTCAACCCTTAATGAAAGCGATGTTTATAATTGGGGAAGTTCTGATGACTGAGGAATTTGTCTCCTTGGAGGATTTGAAGGGTAGAAGATAGATCCCGAAGAAGAATCTGCTCTGGCTATAATCTCATCAACAAAGGTTGGTCTTCCCAGTGCAGGGTTCCTTCCTCCTCTTCCTCTGGTACCTATAGGGTTAGTATTTTGGGGAATACGTCCTCTTGTTCCTTGATTCATGCAGACTTATTCATTCCTAAGAAAATAAAACTAATGTGCTTACAAAAATCTATAATTATCTTCCTTGGAAACGACGCCAAAATGTTGGGCACTTTAATTGTCTAATTAAATAGATAATTAAGATGTTCAATATAAATTGTCAAACCCAGGGAAGTTTTGTTATTGCAAGATAATTGTGCATAGTCTATGTTAGATTATGGAAGCATCATTTATTCAAATTGCAGTAAGAATCCTAATTGAAAGGTTGAACTTTAACACAATTTGTTGACACAACTGGAGCTTCTACATAATTGAAATAACACTTGCATAAATGAAATCCTGAACTAATGGGTGCATAAAAATCATGGATTATTTATTCTAACTTTCTATTTTATTGTTGTAGAAAGAAAATCTATGCTACTTGATGAAAGGAGACCTAATTAACTGCAGAAAAGGAATTCACACTTTTGTTTTCAGAGATTAAATCTAATGCAGGAAAGGAAAACAATTCTCCAGTGGTATCAAACAATTTGACTCTAATTCTCATGAGATACACATATGCGCATTAAACATGAAAGAACTGTATGTAACAATAGATATATTCTAGAAATTCTAAACATATCGATTATCCAAATCAAAGCAATTAATATAAACAACAAAATAGAGGGGAGTTTGTGAGGAAGGTGGGCCCTTTCCCTCTCACTGAATCCACTCGAAAATAGACTACAATATGTTAACGAAACTCAATCCACTTGTTTTTAATTCACCAAAAAGGTTCATATACAATGTGCTCTTCTTCACTCTCTGTTCATAGCTAAAATTCGGTGATAATGCTTACAAAGGCTCTTCTATATAAAGATAGAGTTATTCAGTTGAAAACGAACTCAGAACAACTTTGAGAATTGAAGATTCTCAAGTTGTTCGTATGATATACAAAATTTGTTACAAAATCTGTTAAATGATCTTCATCATCAATGGGAACCAAAATGTGTAACAGCCTTGAGGATCATTCATGATTCAAATTTGCATGAGGGACCAGCTTCTAGGATTGATGGATATCTATTGCAACAGGTGTAGCATCTTCCAACAAGGGTGCACAATTGTTGTAGTCGTGTAACAACATGTAGAGTTGGCGCACAAGTGTAACAACCTTGTGTAACATCAACAATATTTCTTTAAGACTTGGTTGTTATACACATTTTAATCATTATTTTGAATATTCATGGATAAAATATGAGAAATGCTACCAATTGAACATGTTAAAGTGAATAAAATATAAAAGAAAGATTAATGATGCATACCTTGGGAAAAAGGGTCTTAGAAACAATTAGTAGGCATTTAGCATAGAATTGGTAAGGTTGAATGAGCAAAAGAGATGGTGAAAAAGGGACATTTATAGGTCCTAACACTCCTCTATTTTGTTGCTACTGCTGCCCTGCTACTTGTACATGTCCTCCTTTGTTCAAATTCTCTTTGCTGACAACCTCTTTTGTTGACTTCAACATCAACTCCATTATCTCCTCTATCACCTCTTCCAACTACTTTGGTGGCTAGATTTCCTTATGTAGTCTGCCGGGCTGCAAATCCTCATGTCGGTCGATGGGTAGAACAACCTAATCCTCCATGCTACCTTCATATCCTATGGCGCTGGATGGACACTCTGCTACATAATCCAATTCTGGAGGCCCATCAATGAGATGTTGTTGAGCTACCTCTCCTCATAGCTTGGCATCTATTAGGTCTTATGTTGGTACATCTCTAGCTTCTTCCAGCTTCTCCTCAGATAGGTATGTTTCCTCCTCTGGCATGTCTATCTCCTGGAAACCATCTTCTGGTTCTGGAATGTCCAACCAATCCTCCATCATCTTCAAATCCATCTCCCACCGAGTGAGAGATTCAATTGTGTGCTCCTATTTTTATACTGGGGAAGACATTAATATCTGCTCCTTGACCTTCTCCTCTATGAAAGTCTGCATTGGTTTTCCTTTTGTTTCTACACCTGCAACATATATGCTAGCCTCTCCTTGACTGCTTGGCAGGAATATTTTGATTCTTCCAATGATCATAATGTTCCTTTGATCCTCTTCCTCTTCGACGGTGGAAGTATATAAATTCTCATCATCTTCATTAAGATGGTTTGCAGCTCCACATGAATATTCATATGGATGAGGCCTTTCTTCTACTTCCTTTCCATCTGTCACCGCCCCTTGCTGATATGAGCTCTCAGCTGAGTTCATCTCTTCTTCCTTGCCCACCTGGAAAACTAGGGTTTCTCCTCTACCCACTTGATAGTTTATGAGATCAAATTACCTCTTCTCATTGTCCACTTGGCAATCTATGAGACCTCTGCCAGATCTCTTCCCCTCATCACTAAGGTTTTCAAGGTGCCTCAACCACCTTTTTAACATATTTTTTTTCCTTCTGTCCAACAACTTCTGAATAGGCCACCTGGTTTTCCTTTTCAGAGGCCATTCATACCTCCAATGTACATTTGCCTCCTGATGTACATTCAATTCTATCTTCTCCATTTCTTCTCAGATTTCACTAAGCTCCTTGTCAATTTTCATTCTCTCTTTTGCGGGTGGTCCTGTTTTCGACCATGCTCATGGATTTTAGTAACCATCTTGCTTCTCCTTCATCCCACCTTCCAGTCTACCATCTGTTTCACAACTTCCAACAGTCTCTACAAAGAATATCACTCTGTCTCCCTTTACCTGCTGTCTACAGGCGAACTTCTGATACCACTTGATGATATCAACTTACTTCTCTCTTACCGAAATCAATTCTTTGGCTCTGATACCACATGGTGGTATAAGAGTATCTTATTTCACCTCCTTGCCTTTGCGTACAATTTGTNCCCCCCCCCCCCCCCCCTCTCTCTTCTCTCCTCGGGGGATGCGCGACCTCCCGGTCTAGTAATGTTCAATCACTTGAGCCAGATTGGCTCTTCGGGTCCCTGGTGGATCCCAAATCAATTTTCCCAGGCACCTTTTCTCCTAGGCGTAGGTCTTGTAGGAACCGAGGGCTTCTGCTAAGCCCCTGTTGTCTTTACATGACTCTGGTCTATGGCCTTAGGTTAGTCCTCTTCACAAATCTGCGCTTCAGATATTTTCTGAACAACTTACCCCCTTCTTCCTGATCTTTGAATTGACGAATTTACCTGGGACCCGATATACAGTCCAGTCTCTACCAAAACCAATGACTATGATCTACTTCGGACTCCACCTTCAGGAGTTCCTCCACACTACTATCCCCTTTCTTCCACAGTACCTTTCCTCTGAAACACATGGATCTCCGCCACATTCCCTTCTGGATATGACGGTCCAGATTTACTTCGATCTTCGCGACTTCACGAAGATGACTCTTTTCTCTACACAATTATTCTAAATTTATATCACATGAACAATAGGATCTATTGCCACGTCCTTCCCAATGGTCACCATTTAGGATCTACTTCAAACTTCGGAGCTTCGAAAATCTTACACTCTAGTCAATTGAAAATTTCCAGAAAAGGATTTCTCTAGACTTCCATATCTCCTGCCACCTGTCTCCTTCTCGACGATGGGCATTCCTGCTTCACTTTGGGATTTCAGGAATCCTTACTTTTGTGCACACTTAGCACTTCTCCCACAATCCAAGAATCGGATTTTTCTCAACCTTCTGCACTCTTTAGAGATACTCTATGCACGTCGAAATTAATCATCCTAAGATTTTGCTGGATAAAATATTTTAAGGGTCTTGTCCCTTCTGCATCCTTAAAAGGATTTTTCTGGTGCCCTCCTAGAAACTCGATGATTTTCCTCCTGAGCTTGTAAGTAGAACTTACTTTACCTATGGCACACTCCTTGCGCTTGACTGGCCTTCAGATGGATATCTTTCAACACTTGTCTAAGTGTTGTCTTGGTGCATTCCTTTCATAGGTCTTCCTTTTGCTTCTTGAAATCCTTCGAGACTACCAAAGTAACTCTTACATCCGCTTAATGCACACTTGCAAAGATTCTTTCCCTCAGAGTGTTCAGTAACTCTGGTTTTTCCTCAAATTATCCAACACTCCAGAGCGTGTTGGTTCTGGTCACTCCTTACACCTAATCAATGCCCTCCTGGCAGATTTCTACATAGTTTTCAACAACTTTGGGCTACGCTTACTCATGTGCATACTTTCTTGCAAGGTATTCAACAACCTTGAGTTGTAAATGTTCCAGTGTTCCCTCTTGACATGTTCTTCTATGAATTGCAAGAGTTTAGATATGCACTCCTTGCATTGACTCCCAAAATTTCAACACTCTACCGCGCACTCCTTGCACTTATCCTAAAGAACCCATAATAGTTTAACGAGACTCATAGATATAGAATTTATATCCTTACCTGTTGAGCTCTCAACACACCCTAAAAAATTCTCTGTCAAACTCTACTTTTTGGGTACCACTTATTGTTTAATTCGGAACAATGTTGTTTTCACTTACCTTGTTTTCTACAATTTCTCCCTGATTCTTTAAAGGTTTCCCTGAACATGTCAAAACCATCACAAATTAAAGGGAGTAACATTTGACTAAAGAATCAACCACTAAGTCATTTCACCTGACACGTCCAGATTTCAGCACCCGGAAGAATCAGAGGTGAAAGAAAATCATCCTAGAAAACTAAGGATGTTGATCACCAGTTTTCGTCGGCATTGGTAAACGGGGAGTTGTTCTTTCATGATAAACATTGCACAAGAAAGTTGCCAATGACCGACTTCATTCAGCATCGGTGAAACGCGAAAGGAAATAGTTGTTTGTGGGGAAAGGGAGGAATCGCCGACGGTCGATCCCGTAAAAACATTTCGGCATCGACGAATTTCCAAGAAGCTAGCCCAAGGGGAAGGATGCGATAAGTTCATCCCCGGTTACTAACCCCTAATATATAATCAACATCGATGATTCCTTAGTTGGGATAGGAAGTGCACAACTGAAAGAAGGTTACCACCTCTATTGGCACTTGTGAGTCTAGTCACCTGTCTTTATCTGCCACGTGTCATGTCAGAACCATCTGACAAAAAAAATCGATGTCGATGGTTTTTTCTTTTGTAAGGAGTATCAATGAAGAATTTTGTAGCTCTGTGCTGATCCCTGACTTCCCCTTTTAGAAAATGACACGATGGGATGTTTTATCTCTAAGATACACTAGATATGATGCATTTAATTGATTGATTAATTCCAAGATCATGCATTAGTCTCTAATTCGTGTGCAAATCCCAATGACTGTTTTAACCTATAGATACAATGCATCTCCCTCCGCACCTCCACCGTCAACCTACGTAAAATTGATTACAGAGAATTGGCGGTAAGTAGTTTAAATTTCGACCCATTACTTGTATTAGTAGCTTGATGTAACTGGTAAGTTCTCTCTCATTATATTACCCTGAATTATTATGAGCCAGAGAATTCTGCATGCAAATAGGTTTAGAACATCCATAGGAGCGAGACGAATGGCCCGGAGAAGGATTCCAAGGTATAGTGAGTATTAAGAAATAGATTTTAGCAAGCATACATGTATGTACCAGTCTGGTTTTGATTTCATTTCACATATAAATTAAGATCTAATATTATTCTATGTGTCGGCCCTAATTGAGCATATTCGGTTGCAGGAACGATGCCTTCGAAGAAACTTACCACCAGGAAATATCCTAGAGTCCCAAAGCTGCAAGAATTAGAAATAGGAGAAGGCTCCTCCCCAATCGTTGCAAGGAAATTGGAATTCACTTCCAAGATAGTGTCGATCATCAAGACGATCACCAAAGAAGCCTTCACTCAGCCCTCGGCCTTTGGGGACACAGAGGTGAACATTCGGACCAAGACAACATTCCTGCAATGGGAAGACCTGTTCAAGGAAATAAAGCATGAAGAATTACCCGAGTATGCCCTGCATAGCGATCCTGACACGAGGAAGCTGGATGATGAGGTCTTCATTTACATCCACAAGGCTTACCTACACATGGTGGCGAGAAGGACTCTGGTATTCCCTTGCATTGAAATTTTGAAATGTCTCATTGATCATAGCGATGCACAAAAGTGTGTAATTAATGATGATAATGGTCAAATCTCCAGGGTTTTCTTCCTAGTAGAAGTCCAAAAGTATTACAAGCTCAGGGAGTCAGGTGAACATTTGAACAAGGATTTTGTTGTGAAGTTTTATCAGAAGCACGACACCAGCAAAATCATGGCGTCCTGGTGGAGAGAAGACAAAATATTCACCAGCCGAAACTCCGGCTGGTAATTGACGACCAACGTCAGACAACCTTATATCTTTCTAATGGCTCTCCTTTGTCGGTTCCATGGAGAAAAATATTAATCCAGGTTTTCGAAGGAATGGATGGCTTTGGCTTATACTATCGCCATCTCCAGAACAAGCTTCAACTGGGGCACGATCATCTCCAAATAGCTTAGCACCTGCATTCTACATGCTCAGTAGCCGAAGGAAGGAGAAACTCCTGCCTTCTACATGGCATCTTATCTATTGGAAGTCATCTGTGCAAGAAATGTCTTCACAAGAATGAACCTGAGCTGGAACACTTCCGAGCTCCTGGTCCATGTCTATTTTAGGATCTTGTGGGAGAACATGTATAAAATATCCTACTCTCTCATTTGCGACCAATTTATCGCACCTATTCATTTCTTACTATTCAAGAAGGAGTGCCCAAGGTGGTATGATGCGGCCAAAAAAGTTATAACGAAAGTCGGTCACTGGTACCTGGACAAGTGCGAAACCTACATTAGGTTTTTTGGCGCCACAGGAGCACCACATTTGCTACCTATATATGTCCCTAACTGACTAGTACTAGGGGAAATATGTTACCAAAATATATTGTAGGGGTACAATGCCACTTTGGTGAAGGATAAGAAGTGGACATTCATACCCTATGGGTTTCATATCGGCTTCTACCAGGTTAAAGACGTTGTGTAGGCCAAGCAAGAGGGATTAAGTCAATTGGAATTTCGGTTCCAGACATGACGTTTTCACAAGCATGATCCCAAGGTTTTGGTCTCAAAACATGCATCATAAGTATCATCTTGTTGGCCTTATGCCCACGACTGGTTTGAGGATGAAATATTCACTGAAAATGCTCAAGATTGGGATGAGGTAGTGGCAAGAATGGCCGACCCCAAAATAACCAAGTTCAAGGCCATGAGTTGGGAAGAGCAAGCAATGTCCTTGGATGAAAGTGAAGAAGAAATTCTTAGGACTAGGGAAGAAAGGGTAACATTTGAATCAGATGAAACGATGGAAGCTCCCTAGGAAGCCCCTATACAGAACTGGAATTTTCTTAGAACTCAAGGTACAAGGGAAAGAGGGACACTATTGCTCTAACATGCTCAACAAATAATGGATCCGGCGTCGAATGATCCAACCCTCTTATCAAGCATTCTGACCAGTAACCCATAAGAGAGACCAGAAAGGGTAGGCGACCCCGAGCTCACAGACCCCGGTAACATCAATGGGTCAGATGACCCTGAATCCACACTGTCACCAGCCGATTCATTGAAAGGCACGATGAATCAATCAAATCCAGGTTGGGTGTCAGTCGAAACCAGTGCGCCTAACCCTCTATCTGATTTCATAAATATATACAGTGATGATGAGAGTCCGAATTCATCTCAAAAAAACTCTGTGATGTAGAAGAAGAGAAGGGAGTTGAGGAAAAAACAGCTCTTGTTCCCAATGTTTAGAGTCAAGAGGGCACACAAGAAGAAAAAGGACTTGAAAGTGGCTTAGACACAGAAACACCCGATGCATCAGAGACCCGAGAAGGTAGTCCCAAGGACCAGTCAGAATTGGATGTGTCAAAAGAAATATCCCCGCAGAAGGATGTCAGCGATGCCATGGCTAGAATACAGGAAAGTATTGAGCTTGCTCCTGACACATCCATTCCACTTGATACTTAGGTCCCTGATAAACATCAAGAAGAGGTTGGGCCTTCAGAGAAAAAAAAGGAGGTTCAAGAGTCTAATCTTGAACAAATATATACCACTGGTATCCTGGGAAACACACTCACATGGGGCGACCAACAGATACCAGAGCTGGTAGAGAAAGTAGCAGAAATCTATGTGATCTCCTATGATCAAAAGAGGAAGGTCATCGTACACAGGATTTCTAAGAAGAGGAATATTACTATGGACCATTCTATTTTGGTTACCATAGAGGAAATCTTTATCAACACAGAAGATGCTCACACATATGAACTAATAGGTATGGGAAGAGCCCTCTCTGATGCTGCCCAGGATAGGGCCAAGAGGGATGAAAGAGAACTAGCCGATACTCTGAAGGAATTGGAACACTTGCACCATATTGTTGAGTATTATAAAGGCACCACATAGACTTCAACATATTTGAAGAGTGAGGTTTCAGCAGTTTACAATCAGTACAAGAAAGAAAGAACCCTGTTAATTGAAAATATAATTGAATTCTAGGAGGAAACTCTCATGGCTCTCGCAACATGCAAGGAGATGGAACAATGGCATGAAAGAGTTCATCAAGCGGTGGAAAGGCTCAAATACATTGAGGCTATCCAACAACGTCAAGAAAAGGAGGAACGTGGCATTTGGTTGTTAAGAAAAAATAGCCTCGACTGCATAAAGAGATCCACAGAATACTGGACTAAGATGTCTTGGGACCCACATCGAGAGATCCAAGAACAATATGCCAAGTGCCAGAAGCACTGGGATAAAATTAATAAATTAATGAAAGATATCAAGCTCCCTGAGTTCGACAACCCCAGTGACTTTATCGAAATAAGAAACGTGCTCAATATGTATGCCAAACAAGTCTCCCTATGGGCTGAAGAGTGCGCGAAGGTAGTCGATGCGAGGTCAGGACAGGTGTGACAATTCACATAACACCCGATCAAAGATAAAACCATGTTGCAATAGTTGAATTCCACCTTGACAAAATACCGAGCACATTAAGCAGACATCAGAGGGATATATGCGGCCCCAATGGAACAACATAGATTGCCACGGGCCCATACTTGTGAAGAACTCTTTATCAGATGGTCGGATTATGAAATAATACACCCTTTTCAAGAAACAACTCGGGTAGACTATTGAAAGACTGTCAGATGATGACGCCACGTGGTGATTTTTGATTAACTCAAATTGTATTTTACTGTTAATTACTATTAAGACTTTATATTATCATTAGGAACATCGACCGATGGTCTAGAGGTCGATGGTTTGTTGCAAGAAATCTTTTCTTTCTAGTTGTTAAGAATTATTTTGGAGCTGCTATGAATGAAGAAGTCCTTCTGGACTAGAGATGAAGTTGTTTTCATCATATGCATGTGTAATTGAGCCCGGAGAAGAATTATTTCCTATTCAGTTCATGAAAAGATGTAGCAAGTAAGAGCTATCGAATATATTTTCAAGTTATTTGGTGCAATTGCATTGTTGTTCTTTTCTCTAATGATGGAAATGATGAATCATTGTGTGGATATATGATGAAGGATTATGGTAGATGAATTATTTTGCTTTCTATTGATCTTATCATATAAATGTTTTCTTCTAATAATTAGTATTCTCAAACAGTAATTGGATGCTCACATGGTTAACGTATTTTTACTAATCTTGTGGTATAGGATTATTGTTTGCATGTTTGAGAAGTGGGTTATCCCAAGCTCAACCTCTTCTACAGTAGTTAAATTTTCTCTCATTTTGTTTCTTGGATAGTTTAGGTTAAAATATTAGCTAGTGATCGATTTCTCACACGGTTAAAGTATTATTACTAAGCCTGTGGTAATAGATCGTTGTCTGCATGCTGGAGTGAAGGTTATCCTGAGCCCGACCTTTCCTAGTATTTAGACTTTCTTATCGCTATGTGGTCAAGTTGGTTTATACGGGATTTTTCTCACATTTATCCTAACTAAAGAGAAAATACCAAAAGAGAAAATCCCGACTGAAGGAGATGCCTCCACAAGAAAACATAAATCCCATTGATTAAATTGGCCGGATCGCGAGATCTGGAGAACCATTCTAATCACAAATGCTTCAGAGTCTAATTGGGCCTCGATGGCGTGTTTGGTTCCTACTATTGAGTTAAGGGGTTTAACATCCATCAACATTACCCTATAGATGAAATATAATATACACATCTACAACATATATTCATACAAACACTATGAAATTCATAAAAAAACATCCATTACACAGGAATTTGCAAATAGTGGAATCAGTTCTTTTGTATTAATAACAGAATGTCAATTACAATATAGGAGCTTAGACTGCAACAGAGTCTCGAATCTTCTCTCCTCCTGGATTACAATGATTTACCATCAAATTCAACAACCTCTATTGGGCATATGTTACAAATATTTATACAAAAGAGGCTCGACAAGCTTTCCCCCTAAGCTACACTAGTGGTGTCTAATCACCATCAAAGCACCTACCTACTGAGGCAGATTGCAATGAGTTGAAATCTAATCCGAATCGGATCTAGATACCTCCTACTTCCATCCACTTAAGGCAACCTCATCTACATCCTCTGTGAAGGCACAACTTGTCTCTTCTAGTCTAACATAATTTAATTACTTTAATTACATTTGAAAATTCAAGGGAACAACGAGAGGGTTGGTTCCTCTCCCCTCCTTGAATGTGCACCAATGTGCTGAATAATTGGCACGTGTTGAGGTGGAGCGATGCTCCTGCATCATATTCCACTGCTATGAAAAATTCATGAACTCCTACTCATGAGCTTCCCAACTCTGTTGAAATCCTCTTGGATCCCAAACTTTCCCCTGAAGCTATCCTCCTCCTCTGCTTTGCTGCTACTATTGTTTCCCCGCTACTCGTGCATGTCCTCCTTTTTTTAGCTTCTCTTTTCTGACAACCTCTTTTGCTGACTTCAAAATCATCTCCCTTATCTCCTGTATCACCTCTTCCAACTGCTCTGCTGACTGGATTTCCTTATGCAGTCTTCTTAGCTACAAGTCCTCATGTCGACCAATGGGAAGACCAAATTTATCCCCCATGCTACCTTCATCTCATGTGGCATTGGATGGATACTCTACTGCAGACTTTGATTCTATAGGGTCATCACTGAGTTGTTGTTATAGGATAAATCGATAGGTGCAGACACTAACTGATCTCCCTAGATCCACCTAGATCTAGAACAAAACACACCAGAACATGATGCTTTCCTTAAGTTTTAGATATTGAATTTACTAACTAAAGAGGGATAGGTGACATACCATTTAAACACCGCTTCCTCTCGCCATCGCCATCCTAGCTCCGTTCCAACACTCATATAATGATGAACCTGCAAAAGAACGCAACCAACCAAAGTGATAGTAATAACATAAACTCAATATAAGCCTATGTATGTGATCAGGGAATCATACAATAAAACACAACAAGCTTTATAGGAAATAATCATATTACTGTATCATATTAAATGTGAAAGAGAGATTGCAACCATGGACTTGATGTCGTAAGGTACCTTCCAATTTTCCTTCATTCCCCACACACTCTCACTCCAAGAATTATGAGAGCATAGATCTAATAATATTCACAATCTATCTTGACAAAATGGCTCATCTAACCAAGCTAACAATATCCAAAGCTCAATCCAATCCAAGCTACAAAATCAAAAGATAACTTTCTCCATGAGAGCTCCTTTCCTTTTATAAGTTGAAGAGGATAAGGTGAGGAGGTTAGGATGATCCCACTAAATCATGAAAGCGAGTAAGATCCAAACCATTTGGATGCCACCTCACCATGGAAGTTTCTCCTTCTAGAAGCATCGAGAAGATGCTCGTTTTTCCCACATATGAGCACTTTTGCACCCTGCCTATATAGAAACCTGTGAACACTTCGTGACCTAGCTATGGTGCAACCTATGCAAATCAGGCATTTTCGCACCCTGCCTATATAGAAACTTGCGAACATCCTCTTTAATAGGGTTTTTACAAAGGATAATGTAACTTCTTTTCTCAGGAAAAGTTCTTCTCCTGTCTTTCTTCAGGAACTTAGGCCACCGACCCCTCTGAAGGAAAAATATAGGTTTACATCATTAACGGTCATAGGGATGATGAAAATAATGTGTAACAACTACTTCTCAACTACCTCTCCTGACAGCTTGGCTTCTGTCAGTTCTTCTGCTGGTACATCTCCAAATTCTTCTAGATGCTCCTCACACTGGTATGTTTCCTCCTTTGACATGGATATCTCCTAGCAACCATATTTTGGTTCTAGACTGTCCAACCAATCCTCCATCATCTTCAATTCCATCTCCCACCGAGTGAGCGATTCAACTGTGTGCTCCTCTTTTTCTGCTGGGGTAGACGTCAACATCTTCTCCTTCACCTCCTCCTCTATGACAGTCTACAATGGATGTCCTTCTATTTCTACACCTCCAACATATATGCTAACCTCTCCTTGGCATCTTGGCAGGAATATTTTGATTCCTCCAATGACCAAAATTCTCCTCTGATCCTCCTCCTCTTCGATGGTGGAAGTATCTAACTTCTCATCATCTTCATTCACATGGTTTGCAGCTCCACATGAACCTTCATATGGATGAGGCCTTTATTCTTCTTCCTTTTCATATGTCACCACCCCTTGCCGATATGAGCTCTCAGTTGAGTTCATCTCTTCTCCCTTGCCCACCTGGAAAACTGAAGTTTCTCCTCTACCCACCTAGCATTTTATGAGATCAATTGACCTCTTCTCATTTCCCACCTATAAATCTATGAGACCTCTGCCAGATCTCCTCCCCTCATCACTGAGGTTTTCAGCGTTCCTCAACCACCTTTTTAACACCTCTTACTGCCTTCTAGCGAACAACTTCTAAACAAGCCACCTGGATTTCCTTTTTAGAGGCCATTCATACCTCCAACATACCTTTGCCTCATGATGCATATTCAATGCTAACTTCTCCATTTCTTCTCAGATTTCACTTATCTCCTTGTCAATTTCCAATTTTCTCTTATGCGGGTGATCCTCTATTCGACCATGCTCACGGCCTTCAGTAACCATCTTGGTTCTCCTTCAGCCCACCTGACTGTCCACCATCTGTTGCACACCTTGCAACAGTCTCTACAAAGAAACTCACTCTGTCTCCCTTCACCGGATGTCTACAGGTGAACTTATGATACCACTTGATGATGTCATCTTACTTCTCTGCCTATCGAAATCAATTCTTTGGCTTTGATACCACTTGGTGGTATCAGAGTATCTTTTTTCACCTTCTCGCATTTGCCNCCCCTCTCTCTCTTCTCTCCTTGAGGGCTACACGACCTCCCGGTCTAGGATCGTTCAATCACTTGAGCCGGATTGGCTCTTTGGGTCCCTGCTGAAACCTAAATCTATTTTCACAGGCCCCTTTTCTCCTAGGCACAAGTCTTGTTGGACCTGCAAGATCCTGCTAGGACCCTTTTGTCTTTACATGACCCTGGGATATGGCCTTGGTCGAGTCCTCTTCACAATGCCATGCTTCAGATATTTTGCAAAAAACTTACCCCCTTCTTCCCGATCTCTGAATCGACAAATTTACCCGGGAACCGATTTACGGTCCAAGTCTCTACCACAACTAACAGTTGTGATCTTCTTCGGACTCCACCTTCAGGAGTTACTCCACACTGTTCTCCCCTTTATTCCACAATACCTTTCCTCCGAAACACATGGATATGTGCCATGTGCCCTTCTGGATCTAATGGTCCATATTTACTTGTCTCTTCGATACTTCGTGAAGATCACTCTTTTCTACATGCAATTCTTTCGAATTTATTTCTCACGAACAATTGGATCTACTGCCACATCCTTCCCGAGGGTCAACATTTAGTACCTACTCTGGGCTTCATAGCTTTGGCAATATTGCACTCCGCTGAACTAAAAATTCCCGAAAAATGATTTCTCCAGACTTCCATATCTCCTGCCACCTGTCTCCCTCTCGACGATGGGTGTTCCCGCTTCACTTCAGGATTTCGAGAATCCTTACTCATGTGCACACTTAGAACTTCTCCCACAATCCGAGACTTGGATTGTTCTCAACCTTCTGCACTCTTTACAGAGACTCTGTGCACATCGACATTAATCCTCATGAGGTTTTGTTGGCTCAAATATTTTAAGGGTCTCGTCCCTTCTGCATCCTTCAAAGGATTTTTCTAGTTCCCTCCTAAAAACTTGATGTTGTTCCTCTGGATATTGTAAAGTGAACTTAATTTACCTCTGGCACACTCCTTGTTCTTGACTAGCCTTTAGATGGTTGTCTTTCAACACTGGTCTAAGTGTTGGTCTGGTGCATTCCTTGCAAAGGTCTTCCTCCTTCTTCTTGAAATCCTTTGGGACTCCTAAAGTAAATATTAAATTTGCTTGATGAAAACTTGCAAAGCTTCTTTCCCTCACATTTTTCAGTAAATATAGGTTTTCCTCAAATTCTCCAACACTCCAGAGCATGTTGGTTCTTTTCACTCCTTGCACCTACTCAATGCCCTCCTGACAGAGTTCTACAAAGTGTTCAACAACTATGGGCTATGCTTACTCCTGCGAAGACTTTCCTACAAGATATTCAACAACCTTGAGTTGTAATTATTGTGGTGTGCCCTCCTAACACATTCTCCTCTGACTCACAAGAGTTCAGATACACACTCCTTGCGCCGGCTCACAAAATTTCAACACTCTGTCGCGCACTCCTTGCGCTTAGCCTAAAGAACCCAAAATAGTTTAACGATACTCACAGATAGATAATTTCTATCCTTACCCTACAGATGAAATCTAATATACACATCTACAACATATATTCATACAAACAAAATAAAATTCATAAACAAACATCCATTACATAGGAATTTGCAAACAATGGAATTTGTTTTTTTGTATTAATAACATAATGTCAATTACAATATATTATCTCAGACTACAACAAAGTCTTGACTCTTCTCTCCTCCTAGATTAAAATGATTTACCATCAAATTTAGCAGCCTCTACTAGGCATATGTTACAAATATTTATACAAGAGGGGCTCGACGAGCTTTCCTCCCAAGATACACTAGTGGTGTCTAATCACCATCAAAACGCCTACCTACTGAGGCAGATTAAAATGAGTGGAAATCTAATCCGAATTGGATCTATATCCATCCTACCATAAACCACTTAGGGAAACCTCATCTACATCTTGTGTGAAGGCACGACTTGGCTCTTCCATCCTGGCAACATTTAATTGCTTTGATTACATTTGAAAATTCGATGGCAAAATGAGAGGGATGGCACCTCTCCCCTCCTTGAATGTGCACCAATGTGTTGAATAGTTGGCACGTGTTGAGGTGGAGCGATGCTCCTGCATCAGGAAACATCATCGGCTCATAATTCATAACCTTTAAGTAAAGGTTAGAATCAACTTTACTCTTGGTAAATCCCAAGATCTTCAGAAAACTATCAATCCTGCCACATCAAGATCTTGGAGTTTTCTTCAATTTGCAGACATGAGTCTTTTTGTCTTCAAATTCAGATCAAAATTTCACATCACTTTGTACTAATATGGTACACTTGCTCAATTTCAACTCAATATGCACAGTCATGTGCTATCTCTATGTGATTTCTGCAAAACACTACCTGTCTCACTTCTTGAGAGTATGCCCTCTTCTCTTTCTGTAACTATTACTTCTAGAACTGGGACTCTACACCTGCGACTGCTCTGAAGCTGAGAATGGTTGCTCCATTCTCATTTTGACTATTTAAATCTAAGAGTAACTCCTCTACTCCATCATGGAAACAACTTCATCTAAAACTGAGAGTGGCTCAATAACTGATATTGAAGGTAGCTCTTCTTCTTTCATGGAGGTAACTCTATCTTTTATTGTAGTTATGTCTCCATGACCCAACTAATGTACTTCACCAACTTCCACTCAATTTTAAATATGGGGATTTCTCCCCTTGAATCTCATACTATATCAGAATCATGGTTGTCCTGGTTGTCTTCATGAATACTGGAACTATTTCTTCAATAAGTTTCTTTTCATAGTCTTCTCCCTCTTGCTGGGAGAATCCTATGGACACACATAAGGATTTGTACATATGCAACATGCTTGATCTGTATAAATCAATCTTGGAATTCAATACTGACTTCTCTTGTAGTCTCATGGAAGAATCCATATCCTATTCTTTCTGACTAGCTTCCTTCTCTGTCATTGAAACAAGGGAATCTTCTAGGAGATTTCATATCTCCTAGGAGTCTCTGAAGCTATGATCTAGTCTTCTCATGGAATTTGTCTCCTAGTCCTGGAAGATGTCTCTTCATCTGATCCTTTTTAAGATCAGGATTACTCTTGATTTCTTCTGAGTCTACAAGGACTTCATCATCTCTTACAGGGTATACTTTGTGTTGAATACCAATTCTAAATATGAAAGGATGAGTCAGACTTCAAACGCTTCCCGTCAAGGTGGCTTCATTATCCTTTGACCAAGTCTTCTATGAGTTCTAATGTTTGGTCATGTTTGCAATATTCTGCTCCTTACAGTCAATCTCCATATGAGATACTTTGGATCTCAAAAATATCTTCGCGTTCATATTCTTTGGTACATGAATGTATATGGTCATGTACATAGTATTTTTCATGTCTCATCTCATTTGTTTCCTTCTGTAACCTTCACTATAGCTTCCTCGGGGTTATCACCAGTGACCTGAAACAAGGTCAACAAAACAACAAACAATAATAATACTCCTTTGATAATAATAAAAAAAATAACACGAATAATCACCACAGTAGCTCCTTTAGAGCTATCACTTATGACCTGTCTTAAGAAAAGATCAAAAGTAAGAAATACGATATAAAATGAAATCAACACTCTTCTAGTGTTGTGATATAAAATTCCTCCATGGTAACTTAGAACCAACATAAGAAGTTTCTCCTAGAGGATATGTTAGTTTTATCTTGGTAAATGTTTACATTAATAATTTATCTCAATATGCTTACATGCTACCAAGTATAATACCTTTCAAAGGCTGCTTCCTCAACTACAATGTTTACTTGTAATGGGGTAGTTATAAACATGTGCAACTTTGAATCTTATCAACTTAATTAATCAAACTTGGGACCTGGAGTCTTGTCCTCAAGAATGAGTGTGTTTATTTTCTTCCAAGTCTCCTTCACTCAAGATGACAAGTGATTTCTTCAACCTGTCTTATGTACTAAGACAATATGTTATATTGACATAAAGTTGGGTTAGAGAATAAACTCTATGATCTCAACTTTAATCAATCTAATACCTTGACTTTAATTTTTGACCAAAGGTTAGTATGATAGTCATAGCTTCAACATGCAACCTAGATCAAAATAATGTCATAACAAATAGATGCATATCAGAATAATCAAACCTAGGTTGCATTATTCCTCTGAATGTGTTGGATCTTGATATCCTTCTGGATCTATGGAAATAGATCTCTTCTCTTGCAAATACCCTTTAAATCTTAACAATTTAGACATATGTGAATACATACCTCTGATAGTATTTGTAGGTACTGGCACCATCTGGTAGAAACTTTAATAATTACCAACTCTTAAGAACTTCAAGGGTGACTGCAAATGATACTTCAACTAATGCTGCATCTGAAATTGGTACTGCAACTGATTTTGAAACTACAACTTAGGGTTTTATTAGGAAACACTAATTTTTAAAACTTCAAATTTTGAAATTTTGATCTACGGAATAGATGCACCGGGCTGAGGCGAGTTTGTTGGAGTTGTTATATTTCAAAAATTTCAAGTTTTTACCCTTGAAACTTGACCTGTGGAAATCTGGACTGGTACTTCTTGTACTGGTTCTGGTTTTTCGGTACTTCTGGTACCAGTCAAAACTAGGGTTTGACTTTCCGAAGGCTCTGTCCACTGAAAAATGTGTACTCAAGCTGCCAAAAGATTCACTAGGGTAGGGTGCACTTTTCTAGATGTTTTTTAGGAAAAAATTCCTCTCCAACAAAAGCCCTAATTTTCTTGTATGACAACAATGACATTTTTTCTTATATAGTGAAAGGTGCTCTCTTCAACTTAGCTCTCATACCATGTTAAGTTTTGAGCTATTATTAGGTTTCTTTTCAATTTACTAGATAACCATAACATAGGCAGGATCACTAAGAGAAACACAATCACAAGATACACATCATTTATCCTGGGAAACCCTCATGGGGGAGAAAACCCAACAAAACTTCCTTAATATAGATAATCAATACAATGCCAAGACAATAAACCAAAACACTAGATAATATCCAACACTAAGCAATGTGCCTCTCTCTTCCTTCTTCTCCCAACTGCAACTACCAAACTTGCGCACTAGATTAGCGAATGAGTGAGTGAACAAATGAGGCATTGGCCTCCTTTATTTATACTAACTGGCAGGCGTTAGAAAGGTGTCTCTTCACTGGGCAGGGCCAACTGGTCTTATTAGTGGTTAAAACCACTTTAATTAGGCCTGGGGGTTGACTTCTTTATTTGCATAATACAATTAGGGTTTGACCAATCCACAAAAGGGGATTTGGTCAATTACAATTCCCAACATGATCAATCCATAAAAGGGGCTTGATCTAATGAATAATGACTCAATAAATAAATAGAATACTCTTTGCAGTTACAATATTTCAACAGAGTGCAACTAAGTCCCAGATTTTAGCAGGGAAGGGGCAAGAGTTAAGGAGGTGTTCACTAGTTTCTCCATTGTTCATGAAAAGGAGGCAGTAGGCTAGTCCAATAAAACCACCTTTAAGGAGATTTTCCCAAGTGAGGATTTTTTTCTTGCTAAAGAGCCAAAGAAAGATAGAGACTTTGGGCCAAAGTTTTTGTGACCAAATTTTGATCCAGATATCCTGGGGTGGGTTAATGTCGGTCCTTGTGGTCAATATGTGGACCTCTTAGAGTGAGAAACTACCTTCTAGCTGATGTACCCACCTTAGTTTATCTTTCCCATGCTAAATTCTGATTTTCCCATTTGAGAGTTCTTCCCAAAGGAGGTTCCAAATAAGAACATGATGATGAGGGGTCCAATCGTCCTTGGGAATCCATGTTCTCTATATGTCCCCAAGGTTAGGGGGAAGCCAGTATTGATGGATCTAGATTCTATCTTTTGCTGTCATGAGGTATTTGAGTTGACCAAGGTTGAAATTCTGAGAGAGGGGTGGAATATGCTGCTAGGAGTCTTCCCAGAAGATGGTCGATATTCCATTCCTAATTTCTCAGAAGCACTGAGAGTGAACAAGGTGTTTGTTGGTCCACACTGTATTCCAAATATCTGAGATTGGGATTTGTACTGTGAGTCCGATGAGGCCTTATATTTCTACTTTTGGGAAATAATTTTTGCGCCATAGGTGAGCCCAAGGGGTGTTCCCTTCAGTTATCCATCTCCACCAATTTTTTTCACCTAGGACTGCATTGAGGGATTCCAAGTCTTTTAGGTCAATACCCCCTTGCATCTTTGGGAGACATAGCTTGTCCCAAGCTACAAGAGCCCATTTCTTTTCTTTGTGAGTTTCACCCCACAAAAAATTTCTTTGGAGATTCTTGATCACTTTTAATATGGATTTATGGATAGTCAGAGAAGATAAGAGGTAGAGAGGCATGTATTGGAGCACTTCTTTGAGGATCACCAGACGACCTGTTGTGTTGAGGGTTCTAAAAGCCCAGTTCTTGAGTTTTTTTCACATTCTAGAGAGAAAATATTCCTAGGTGGAGCATCGATGGTTGAACTCGAAGAGAGGCACACCCAAATACTTGGTTGGAAGGGAGCTCCATTGGAATTCAAGGATGTTGGAAATATTGATATGAACAACATGAGGAGTATTAAAGAAAAAAGTATGAGATTTGTGGAGATTTATGGAGGTACCAAAGGCTTCAGAAAAGTCTACAAGGATCTAGTTGATTGCCTTGGCCTCTTTGATAGTGGGTTGGGCCATCAACAGTGGATCATCCATGAACTATTGATGCATAGTCAGGTGGTTCTCATCATGGAGGCAGAGGCCTCAAATCTGCTAGATTTCCACAACCATTTTGATGCTTCGTCCTTGTCCTTCTGCCATGAGGATAAAGAGGAAGGGGTAGAGTAGGTCCCCTTGCCTAATACCGTGAGTAGGGGAGAAAGGGCTGTAAGGTGAACCATTGACAAGGAGGGAGAAAAAATTAGTGGAGAGAAGGGAGAGCACCCATTTGATCCAGGAGCCTGAAAATCCAAAATCTTGCAGGCTGTGTTGGATATATTTCTAGCTTAGTTTGTCGAAAGCCTAGGAGAGGTCTAGTTTTATGAGCATGCCATGGTACTTTGTGGACTTTAGGGATTGAACACATTTATATTCCATGATGATGCGATCTAAAATTTGTTTTCCTTCCACATAGCCTATTTATTTTTGGAGATAAGGGTGGGGAGCATAGGTTTAAGTCGATTTTCAATAATATTGGTGATAACTTTGAAGATTACATTGCAAAGGAAAATGGGGCGGAAGTTCTTAGGATTATCAGCATGCCCTTCTTTGGGGATAAGGGTAAGGAAGGTGGTATTGAGACTGGGAAGGACATTGGCATGAGAGCATGAGTATTCTACCACTACCCAAACATCCCATTTGATTATGGGCCAACGAGCTTGAAACAAATCCTTGGTGAAGTCGTCTCGGCCCAAAGATTTATTTTTGGGCATGTCAGAAAATGCCTGATCGAATTCCTTGAGAGAAGTGGGATGCTTGAGGGATTGTTTTTTCTCAGGGGAGATTAGCCACAGAATGTGTTGAGTTTTTTTTTGTATGGATGTTCCACGATCATGTTGCGGCTCTAAAAGGAGGTCCTAGAAGTGGGAGGTGAGTTCCCATTCAATTTTCTTATGTTCGGTGAGGCATTTTACATTGGAATATTTTATGATGATGATTTGATTTTGATGGTGGATTTGAATCATGGATCTGTGGAAACATTTGGTGTTCTTTTCCCCTTCTTTTAACCAACGAACACAATATTTTTGCCTCGAAAGTATTTCTTCCGATGAGTCTCTTTCTCTGAGCCTAGTTTGGAGGTTTTCTTCATCTTGGACAAGTTTATCTATTCTTCCATTTTGAATCATAGTCAGTTGAATGTATTCCAATTACTTCATTAGATTTTGTTTGGCTTGAAAAATATCACCAAATTCTTCCTTATTCCAGACCATGAGTTGTTTCTTTATGTGTTTGAGCTTCTTCTAGAATTTATGCATTATTGAGTGGGAGGAGGGGGAGTAATTGGTACACCATTCATAAATTCATTTTTGGAAGTTAGGGTGCTTTATCCAAAATCTTTCAAAACAAAAAGGGTGATTTTTGGGGGTCCTTTGGATGTCAATATTAATTTGGATTGGCCAATGCTCGGAGCCTCCCCGAGGGAGGATAATTGCAGAAGGGTGGAAGTCATGAAGAATAAGGGAATCAAATACTAAGAAGTGATCAAGACAAGAGGTGATTTGCTGAGAGCCTCATCGACGGTTGTTCCAGGTGAAGGTGTCAATGGAAGTTTCAAGATCTATGAGGTTGAGGGAGTGTATGGTATCCATAAAGACTTGTGAGTCTTGATCTAGTTGCTTGAGGCCTCCCTATTTCTACAAAAGGGAAGTGATGGAGTTTAAATCACCCCCAATAATCCATTGGTCATTTTTAAACAGGGGAGGGAGAAGTGTAAGGGAGTCTAGAAAGAGCATATTTTCAAGGAGGAGGTTGGGGCCATAAACATTAGTAAGGGTTCCTGAGAGGGTGGAGCCAACAAGCTGGAAGTGAGCTGAAAGAGAGTACTTGGTGGAAAAGAAGTTAGAGAGAGAGATATTTTAGAGGGATTCCACAGGAGGGCTAGTCCTCTCGCATATCCTTGGGCATCTAGAGCTATAACAAGGGAGTAGGGCCAAATTTGAGATGAAAGTGTTTGGAGAAGGTGGTGTGGGCACTTGGTTTCTTGAATCATAACAACAATAGGTTTTTTGGAAGAAATACGCTACTTGAGAAGCCATTGTTTAGTCTTCCCATTGAGGCCTCTTATGTTCTAGGAGAGAAATTTCATGAGGAAGGTGGGGGGTTGGGTTGAAACATGTCTGTCACGAGGGAAATTCATCTCAAATTAACCAAGAAGTCTCCTAGGTCTTTGATGAGCTATTGATTAGATCTTCTTCCTCTCTCTTTTTCCTCTTTGGTATTTCTAGAATCTGAAGAGGTGGAATATTTCATACCAAGTGAGGTATTAGGGTTCATACCCTTTGCCTTCGTGCTATTGAGGATGCAATTTCGGACCAACACATCTTTGAGGAGTTTCACTTGCTTTTCCAGGAATGGAGTTTAGGTCTTGTTTCTTACAGGCCGTGACAATGGAGTTAAGGTCTAGATCTCCCAGATCCATGTCCTCACCATCATCTGAGTCTAACTAGTCAGGCAATGCCTCTTGCATGTCAATTTCGCTAGCAGAGTGGTTGTTGTTTGTTGTATCCAATGTTTTCTTGTGTTTTATTGGATCCTCCTATGATATTTCTGTAGTCAAGTTACCGGGTTGGGCTTGTCCTTTGATGGCTTGGGTTAGGTTACTTTCATCATCGGGTGGGAGGGAGGCGAAGGGGTTTTTGAAAACAAAGTTATTTTTGGGTGGAGGTGGGTTGGGGTATCGTCTTGATTTTTTCCGAGAGGAAACAAGATTGAAACATTCCACATCATGGGTAGGGGGAGGGGGGTTGGCCGTGATAGAGTTGGGATTCAACGGGTAGTCGTGAAAGAAATGGTCCTGGGCATGGAAGCGACGACATCGTAAGGGAATATTTTCATATTTGAGTGTTTAGATCCAATCAATGTCATGATAGACTACTGTTATGGATTCAGGGAGGGCTTTGTAAGATCCATGTATACACAAATTCATGCATATGAGGTATAATATCCCATTTTGGTGGCTTCTGAATATTTGACGAAGGAACCTATGGTGTTGCCAATGCCTACCAAGATTTCCTCATTCCAGAATTCGTGGGGCAGTGAGTAAAGTCTTATCTAGACCGATGGTGCCATGAAATATTATTTTTTCAAGGATGAAACGTTCGGTCGAGGGTTTGAAGTGGAGTCCTGTAGAGTTAAATAAGTACGTGCCACCTTCAAAGACTTTATCACGGTCCTCCATGTTGGAGAAAATGGATGTAAAGAATACTTTGGATCCTAATTTGAGGTCGATCTATCCTTTTGGCTTCCAGGTTGTTTTTATCCACTAATTGAGGGATTTTTCCGTAGGCCAGATGCCCATAAAATTGCCTATGAAATCATGGTCATGCATGTGTTGAATGAAGGGTGATATGTGGTTAGTTTTAACCTCATAGGAAGGGTTTACAACAACCTTAGGCAGGCATCCAAAGATGATGAGAGGAGAGGACGCTTGGGTATGAGGCGGGGGTTGTGAGTCGTTCGAGCTGGAAGGGGTGACTTGTGAATCCATGCTCAGGGGTGGGAGACCATCCAAGGGTTGGGAGGAATCTTGTAGAGAAGAGGGAGTGGGGTGGTGAGTGTTGCACTGACTTGTGAGGATCTGGTTGTAGGAGGGAGCCGAGCTTCCCCCTCCAATGAAATTCACGGAGGAGAAGAGAGGCAGGAGTAGTAGGGTTTCCAGTTAGAAGGGTTGCAGAGCTAAAAACCTCGTAAAGAATATCAATCGATTGTCCCGCATTTTTAATCTATTTGTAACCCACATTGAAATAATTTTTTTGTTATTAATAATTTTTTAAATGCCATGCGCCAACTCCATATTAATAATTGAAGGAATTATGCTTATTTTTTTACTTTATATTACTTTATATATCTCTCTATATAAATTTGATATAGAATTATTTTACTTATGTTGGACATTGAAATATTGTTTTTGTTATTAATGTTCTTTTCTTAATTCTACGTGTCAACTCCATGTTGATCAGGAAGGAATTACACATCTCCCTCATATTGGGGTGTAGAAAGCACCAAAATAAATTTGATATTGAATAAATAAATTGTAAATGAAATACAATTTTTTTTCACTTTGCATTACTTTATATCTCTATTTAAAGTTGAAATAGAATTATTTTACTTTGTTTTCCTTTTTTGTTTTGTTTTCAAGCTAGGTTGAGCCTAGGACGGGACCGACCCCAATGTTGGATGGAAGAACGATCTACCTAAGAGTGGGATATTGTCACTAGGATTGTACAATACTCCAAGATTGTGTGAGACTCGATCAAGCCTAGAGACTCCATGGGATAGTTTAATTCCCCCACAAATGGCTTCCACCCTCAACGTCTCCCCAAGAGATTTGAACTTGTGACATGATGGGGACTAAACCCCACACAAACCAAGTGGTATACACCTCATGGGTAGAATTATTTTACTTATGTTGGACATTGAAATATTTTATTTACGACGAAAATTGAAATGAATTTTTTTTATTAATATATTTTGAAATGCTATGTGGAAACTCCATGTTGAGCATGGAAGGAATTGCAACATAGATCTCGATCCTTGGATTTAACTAATAATATAATATTTTCAAGGAAAGTTACTTAGATCCTTTTTCAAATGACATGGGTTTGATAGGTAATGATTTGACCTTTGTAATTTTATGTGTTTTCTTGATTTATATTTAAATTTAACAATTAGCACTTTAATTTTATTTTCAACATTGAAAGTTGTCTCAAGTACTTGAAATTTGGTCTAGTCATTGATTTGTGTTCTTCAATCCCTTCCTTACTATGTACTTGTATTTCTTGAAATGAGTTTCAATTTTTTAGGGATGCCTTAATGCCTAAAACATATGAAATTGAATATGGTTTGATGTTTTTACTCTCCTTCCAAATGAGGAGGAACTAATCATCTGATTTGTTCCTAAAAATATCCAAATATTTCCCTCATTAAATTTCCATTATATAGTTCTTTAAATGTTGTTATCCTAGTGATTCCCCGATGCAATTAAAAAAAACGAACATCTTAGTGAGGGATAATTTTAAGGATGGAAATTTATATTAAAATGTAGAAACCTCGACTAATCTTACTAGTTCTTAATATGCAAAATGTAAAATGTTTGGCGATAGTTTTGTAAAAATATTCGGATTTATAATTATTTTATATGGTTTCTATAAAATTTTGACGATTGTTAAGGTAAGTAATTTTATTTTATATAATTTGGGAAAACAATTTTTAGAAAAAATGGAAATTGGCAAATATTTTATTGGGAAAAACCATGGAAAATTATCCCATCGGCGAAATTTAGCCCCTAAAATTTTCCCTGATTTTGGTCACGATTCTTTCAAAGCTATGGTTGGATAATTGATGGAAACAAAGTGATTATTATTGTGTTGGAAAGTGACCACACGTCTTTGTAACTATCATGCTTAGTTTTTAATCTCTAGATGGATATTCACATAACATTGGGGAATTCTCTAATTGTCAACTAAAATGCCCCATCTCCAAAAACATTCACCAGAATTTGACAAACCAATTTTTTTTGAATTCGATTAAATCGTTGTCAAGAATGAAATTGTGACATTCTTGATCCATTTGGAGACCATGGAAAATGATTATATCTCTTGCATGTTTGAATTAATAAACTTTCAATTTTAAGTTGTCAGAATTGCAGGGGTTGGATTTGGACTAAAACTGTGTTGAGAAAGATGAAAAAAATAGAAGGATTTTAGTTAACACTTAGCTAATGTTGACATTTGGTGGATGCTATGTAGGGTGAGAAGGTCATAATCACCAAGCATTGTTTGCATATATCCTAATGATAACAATGTTTTCATAGAAATCTAATTTGTATATCTACACATGCAATATCATCATTGGGATATGCCTATACAATGTCAGGTGTTTATGTCATACCCCATATTATTATTAAATAATTAAATAAATGATGATGATGATAATAATAATAATAATAATAATAATAATAAGAATAAAATAAGAATAATAATTATCCTAAGGGATCATAATAAGTATTTAAAAATAAATAATTGGGTAATAAAATAAAATGTTAAAATAAGTAACGGTAATTTATGGACAAACCCTTGCCTGCACGGGTGTAGACGGATTGGCAAGTGCCGTGTAAATGGAAGGAAATTTGTAAAATGAAGTCTCATGCTCGATTCTCACCCGGACTTACTCGTGCACCATTCTTGCGGACTGGGTGGTTGCACCTGGGGTTATAGTGGCATCCGGCTGGGGATCGACCCCGTGTCACGCGAGTACGAGAACCGCGATATGTATCATGGATTTATTCTAGAAGCCTCTATAGATATGTATCGTGGATTTATTCTATCTGGTCATCACAAGTCGGATCATCAATCCATTCAATGATCTATTGTTTAACCATGAACTTTAAATTCTGTAACTGTGCATTTTTACTAACAGTTAAAGGGATTAAATCTTTGGTGATGATGGTGTGTCCCTTATATTTTATGTATTTTACATAATATCTATTGAAAAATCAACTTCCTAAATAAGAAACTATGTAAAAGGATCATTGAAGCATTTTGTAAAGTATGCAACCTATCCTGCTACCACACAAATGGAATTTAGGGTTTCTAGGTAAAAGAGGTTGACCATGATTGCATGGATTCAATAGGACGTAAAGAATTTTTCGACCAATCAATTCTATCTCTTGTGTTTTGAGTTTATTAATGCTTTATATATAAGGAGATATCACACTTACCAACTCTTTCTCTTCTTGAGAAATCAATGATATAATTGTAACAAAAGATTGAACCAAGGTCGTGAAGTGGGATTAATTATTACCAGACCCAATCATCCTTTTGTGTCAGGTATGTTATGGATATACTCATGATTCTACATGGTTTACCAAATTCCATTTAATATTTTCTTTCATCAAACCGAAGTTTGGTTATTTTTTCCTCCATATTGTTTCTCCCATCCCCAATACCTAATGTTGGTTGTGGAGTCTGATTATGTTCCTGATTTAAAGGTATTTTTTAGCCATGTTTGGATCCCATTTATTGATGGGGGGGATCCCCCCCCATATATGTCACTATATGGGTTGATGACATTCATAGGAGCCCCCCTGGCTGGGGTTCGGGGGAAACACCCCCGAAGAGAATTGTTTTGGAAAAATTGCCTCATAAAATTTTGGAATTTCATAGTCAATCTGAATATTTTGGATTATTGAGAGAGGGGTGAATCGGTAATATGCAATTTAAACCACTAATTAATCCTTTTAACCACAATGTATATTCATTTAACATATTTAACAATGTTCATTAGTTCATCAGTAATATGTTATTGCATCATTTAACATTAACATCTTGTTGAGGGGTCCTAAATTCCTTTACCACAACAGTAGGAACCAAACCTGCCATTGAGGCCCAATTATAATATGCAACATTTGATAGTGGAATGGTTCTTCATATCTTGCGATCCAACCAATTAATCGATGGGATTTACGTAGTGATTTACATGATATCTTCTTGTGAAAAATCCTCCTTCACTTTGAACGTTCTCTTTTTTGTATTTTCTCTTATAGGTGGGTCTAATAAAAGATAGGTTCTAGTATAAACCAACTGGGTAAAAGAAAAGGGGAAAAAACTTAACTACTAAAGAAGGTTGAGCTCAGGATAACCCTCACGCTCAAGCATGTAGACAAAGATTTTTACACCTACGACAATCCTAGTACTAATACATCAACTTGCTGGTATTTCAATTATTGACTGAGATACAATTATCAAAAGAAAACATACATGCAAAAAAATGATGGCAAGAAAATTAGTTTCCTTAGCTCTAATCACTAATCATACATTAACACAACGATTTTATTTCCATCATTAGAGATAAGAATTATAAAATTATTGAATCAACTAACTTATCAATAGATTCAAAAACTCTTACTCATTACAACATCCATTCATGAGATAAAGTTAGAAGTAATTCCTCCTTATGATCCAATCACACATGCCTTTGATGTAAAACATAAACTTGTCTCCAACCCTAAACATGAATTCTCAATTAAGGTAGTTCCGAAATATTCTTTACAATTCCAAAAATGAGGGTCTTTGCAAAAACTATCGACCCTTTCTAAAAGGTCGACCCTCTTATTTATAAAAAAATATTATTTGAAAATAACTATCAAAAGTGCAAGCTAAGTAAAACAAAACATTGCCACATGGCGCTTTCATATCTATGTCTTCTAAGAGTCATCAAATGGTTTCACTTAAGTGGATGAATATTATCATACTCTAACTATTTGATGAAGAGTTCTTCTCATGTGTTGGCATACGAGAATATGTGTTGATCCATCGGGGTCGAAAGGATCTCCTTTATCTCCATTGCATGTGCCTGATACTTGACTACTTTAGCACTTAACTGTTGTAATACCACCTTAGCCTTGATCGGGTTCTCCATGAACTGTTGTACTTGATCTAGTGCCATGTTTTCCACCTTTTCTATCTATTTATTCCATGATGAGTCTTGTTCTACATGTTGTTTGATTATGTCATGTAAGTCGACAAATTCCTAGGGTGAGCCAAATTCTGGGAGACCGATGTTTCTCATCGCCTGATTGATCTTGGTCTAGCTTCTTTCGCAGTTGGCCCACTTCTCTTGAATCTCCCGTTGAGGTTCTTGGGCCATCTTCACCCAGTGTTCGACGGACTTCCTTATATGATCGATGTTGTTGTCCCTTAGCACCTGAATGTCATGCTCTTCAGCATTTCAATCCTTTTGAACCGCACTGATGTAATCAATTCTTTCCACCACTTAGTGGGCCTTCTCATACCATATTTCCATGTCTTTTCATGTTTCTAGTGCCATAAGGGTGTCTTGTTGGAATTTGGCTATCCCTGTAGTGAAAAGGTGCCACTCACTCGTGAATTTGCTGTAGGCATCTTGGAATTCGCTTCTCAATAATATCGTGGCATGTGTGGAGTCCTGATAGTATTTTTCCAAATGGCGCAGATGCTCCAAATCCTTTAGCGTAATGGCCAACTCCTCTTCATCTTTCCTTTCTCTATCCAGGGTGGCATTTGTGATTTCCATCCTTGCGCTGATTAGCTCAGACATCTTGGCATGCTCCGTGATGATGAATTTCTCCTCTGTGGTGATGAGGATGGAACTATCCAAAGTAATCCTCCTTTTCTTAGTGGTTGTCTTCATGATGTATTTCCTCTTTCTATCGTAGGAGATGGATTGTATATCTATGACCTCATCCATAGGTTCAGTATTTTTTTTCTCTCCCAAAGTAAGAGTGTTTCCTAGGCTCCCAATGGTGTATATCTGTTCAATACTAGGTTATTGAAACTCTTCTATATGTCTTGATGGATCGACCTCTGGTATTTTCTCATCGGGTGGTAAAGTAATGGTCAAAACTGAGGAATCAGGGGTAGGCTCGGTACTTACTTGGTAATAGGCTATTGAAATGTCAATTTCCTGTTGTGTGATTTCTCCTTCTTGTTCAAGCGATCCTGGCTCATCCATCGAGCCGTCCATTGGGATTCTCGGTATGTCAAGTGGCTCAGCATCCAAGGAACTTTCCACCTCATGCTCGTTCTGTTTGTGGCTCTGAATTGAAGCATCGATAACCAGGGTGGATTCCTTCTCAAGTTCTGTTTCCTCTGTGATTTTCACTGGATTGACCAGGGACACCTCTAAACTCTCCTCATCATCATAGATGGTTATTAGATTGACAATGGGATTTGGTGTACTTATTCTCCCTGATGTCCTTTCTATCTTAGGCTTATTCGAAACCTCCCTTAGTGATTCAAGCTGTGGTGTTGAAGCTTCAAGGTTATCTGATCCGATGGTTTCTTCAATTTGTATTGGCTCTAGGTCACTTGGTCCTCCCCGACTTTCGATTGGGTTGTCGATATGAACCCTTGTCATCTCTACGAGATCCATGTCATTCTGCAATTGATCAATGAATCTATGTGCCTCTTCCATCAAGATAAATCCCCTTGTCTGTGCTTCTGGTGTTAAGAAGAATCCATTTCTTTGTGCCTCTATTATCTCTACCGCTCTAATTTCTTTCCTGGCTCTAAGGGCCTCTTGAGCAAACTGCTCTATTGTTTCCACCTTTTCATCCACGCTCATGGCCTTGACCCTGGTCATGTTTGGTTTGGCCATCCTATGCACCACCTCATCCCAGTCCTGGGCATTCTCTATGAAGACTTCGCCCTAAAAATTATCATGAGCATACGACCAGTAGGATGATACTTGCGAAGCATGTTGGAGGACCAGGGCTTTAGGGTCATGCTTACGAAATCGGCCTATCGGGAACCTGAATTCAAGTTGGCTCAACCGTTATTGTTTGGCTTGAGAATTATCCTTTACCAGATAGAACCCCACATGGAAACCGTAGGGTATGAAATCTCGTTTCTTGTCTTTGACCAATGTGGCGTTATAGCCCTGCAGGATGGTCTGATAACAAATTTATCCCATGAAAAGCCGGTCCAAGACATGAGATGGTAGGAGATGTGGTGCTCTAGTGTCCTTGAACACCCTGATGTAGGTTGAGCGCTCATCCAAGTACCAATGGCCTAGATTAGATATCATTTTCTTGGTTGCTTTTGATAGCCTTGGGCATTCCTTCTTAAAAATAATAAAATAAATGTGGGCGATGAATCCATCGCAGATGAGTGTGTAAGATTTCTTGTACCTGTTCTCCCATAGCACGCTGAAGTAGACGTGGACCAAGAGATCTACAACATTCCAACTCATATTCATGCTGACGAAGACGTTCCTTGCGCACATGACATAGAGCAAGTACGAGGACATGTAGGAAGTTGGTTCCTCTCCTTCCTTCGGCGTCTGAGCCTGCATTACATAGATGCTTAATTATTTGGAGATTATTGCTCCCCAGTTGAAGCTATTCTCGACGATTGAAACTGTGTATGCCAAAGGAATCCATGCTTTTGAAAAATTGGAGTGGTCCTTTTCTTTGTATAACCGACATATGAGAGCCATCAAATAGATGTATGGCTCCCTCAGATTAATCATTCCATACCAGCCATTGCTCCGGTTAGTGAAATTCTTCTCCTACTTCCACCATGAGGCCATCATCCAACTGGTGTTATGGAACTCATATAACTTTACCACGAAGTCCTTGTTGAGCCACTCCTCTAGGTCCCTAAGCTTATAGTAATTCTACACTTCTATTGGCAGGAAAACTCCGATGCATCTGCCATTCTAATCGTTGATCAAGAATTTCATCTCGTTCATGTGGTCGATGAGCCATTTTAGAACCTCTATGCATAGGAAAACCAGGGTTCTCCTTGCCACCATGTGTAAATACGACCGTTGGATGTTCAAAAACACCTGGCTGTCGAGCGTCCTTATGTATGGATCACTGTGTGGGATATATTATGGGTATTCTTCTCAGCTGATTCTATTAAAGAGATCCCTCCAATGTAGGAGCATTATTTTGGACCCAGTTCCTGCTTCAAAATCCCCGAAGGCCGGAGGTTGGGTAAAATCTTTCTTTATCGAGGTTTTGATGACAGGCTCCACCCTGGGAGCGTACTCCAACTACCTTGTGGTCCCCGAAGAATAACCTTCGCCTATCTCTGGTTCTTTTATCTTTGGTGCTCTCGGGGAGCGTCTAGTGGTTGGTTTTCTCAATGACATTCTTCCTCTGAGGCTTGTTAAACATGGTTTTGATAATCAAAAGGGTCAGTATAGTCTCAAGTTTCTCACTCTACTCCTTTAGATTCTTTGGAATTCACTTACGCGTAGAATGAATTTGTTCACAATGGTTCTAGATATTTAAACATGGATGATCTTATCGTGTCGCATCAACCATTCAATTTTGGTTATGAGTGAAATACAAATCTGTCATTGGATCTTCAAAGGAGTTTAAAATTAAATTCATCATGGGTTGATGACGAAGGTGTGGGTGGTAATGTGGTCTATCGACGATTTCAAAATGATGTTGTCTAATCGACACACAGGGTAGCAAATAATAATGGATTGAGCATTAACTAGTTTCTTAAATGTCGAAAATCTGATTGTATCTAATGCCGCAAACGTCCCATCATTCCACTCTTTTAGTTGATGGATCGAGGGTAGAGATTGTGCTATGAACATTTTCATTGATATGCTCCTGCAAAATCTCCAATGCCGATTTATCTTACCGTACAGTGTTGATATGGAAAAGCTAACTCGGAGGTGTGACTTGGACCTAGGGAACCAAAAATGACTCGGGATAGAGCTAGACCATGACCCTCTTACCTAGTAAAGAAACATAGTGTTCGAGACTAGTGAATTAATTCGCTCATGTTAATTGAAGTCAGGACTTTCTTTAAGCCATTCGTTCTAAAACCAAATACTAACTTGCCGATGCCGAAAAGTGTCAAGGATCAACGATCAACGATAAACTACCCAAGTTCTCTCAGATCGGCTCCCTCGAAAAATTTTCGATGCCAAAAATGCATTGGGGATTGGCGATCGGAGATAACTTTATCGCGGTCAAAATTTTTGTTGTGATCCTTCTAGATTTTCCTCGATCTTGATAAAGCGCATCGGGCATCGGCTATTGGTGATTGTTTTACGTCCTTTGTTAACTTTGTCTTCCTCTAATTTTACCAATGCCGAAGGGGGATCGACTATCTCTCGAACCCTTATGTGAATAACCTACGTAAACCAAAACCTCCTTCTGTCGATGCCAATGAGAATTGAAAATCGATGACTGTTGTTTTTGTATGGTTCCTTTACTTACTTGAGTTCTTTCCAATGATGAACCTGAGTGCATTAGGTTCAGTGTTTAGCTATCAATTCTTAATTCAGGTATTAAGGTCCTTTAGAAATTAGGTTTAATAAGTTGAAACAAACATGAATTGGTTATAAGAGTCATGAAAATGAAAAAAGATAAAACATTTCCCAAAATGAAGTTGAGTCAGACAGTGCAGAAAACAAGTGGTACCCAAAAAGTGAGAAAAAATTGATAAGGCTTTTTAGGGTGTGTTGAGTTTTCAACACATCCATCAATGAATAATAAAAAATAATAGACACATCCACACTGTTATCACATATAATTGTAAGGGGGTGTTTTCCCTAAGGATTTGGCCCTTGGGCAGAGAAAATGT
>ML805792.1:157906-178783 GCA_009831015.1 Picea engelmannii | reverse complement strand
ACCAATCATTCGAAGATGTAAATTCTTTGCAAAAATAAAAGTTATCAAAAGATGTGCAAAGTTAACAAGGAAGTCCATGATTGAAATATGGTCATTCAAAGATGTAAATGCTTTGCAAAAATAAAAGTTATCAAAAGATGTGCGAAGTTAAAAAGGAATTCCATGATTGAAAGATGGTTGTTACACAAGAACCAAACATCTTGTAAAAGGAAGATCATATAAGAATCAAATCAAATAAGTCATTGTAGTAGCTTGCATGAGGACATTCAAGAGCTTCAGTTGGGGAGTATGTTTGGGCTTCAAAACGTCATACAAATATCACTCATTACCATACATTTTTCACCTATGCTTCCATTATATCACTCATTATTCACCACCATGTCACTTTCATTTTCCCTATTGTTCACCATTAATGGGTCTCATTTATATTTTCCAAATATTATTTATTTTCAAGCATTTTTGAGAGAAATTCTTGATTAAATATTAGAAAATAATATATTTTACTTCATATATGGAAAGTGGATTGTTTTTGTGACATGTGTAGGTTCCAAGGAAGCTTACAAGACACCTGTATGTGGCCTTGCATGATCAAATTCGAATTTGAGAAGATAAACTTCATGGAGAAGATCAAGGACAAAAGGGGGTTATGTGTCTAGATAGTTGAGAGATGTATGGAACTAAAGAGAGATTAGTGGATCACATTTATGAGTTTGTTATCATAGCTCTTGTATAAATAGGAGTGTTACCTCCTTCATTTGAAATCTGGAGGCTGGTAATCTTAGAATTAGAGAGAGTTGTAATCTTAGAGTTGGTTTGTAATGGACATTTTGAAATAAAGAATCATACTTCAATTTTTCTTCTACATCTGAGTCTCCTTTGAAGTGGTGTGCTTGTGGAGTTATGGAGGGCCCCCATGGCCTCACTTGCATGCTGATTTGCTTATTTGAGGTATATCTTAATTTATGTTTTTGTTTGATTTCAGTTTTTAAAGTCTTGTTAAATGCTCTAATACTGGAAGGATCTTATTTGAAAGTGTTTTTGTGAGAGAACCATAAGATATCAGACAATTATTAGATTTAGGTTTGTTTGGTTTCAGCTCTTAATTTTTGTTAAATGTTCTAATATTGGAAGAGTCTTATTTGAAAGTGTTCCTGTAAGAGAACCGTAAGACCTCATACAATTATTAGATTCAGATTTGTTTCATTTCAGCATTCAAAGTTTTTATTAGATGTTCTAATATTGGAGGAGATCCTAAAATTCAAGTGTTCTTGTAAGAGAACCTTAGGATCTCGATGAATGTTAGATCTAGGTTTGTTTAGTTGTTGGAAGAGATCTTGTTGAATATGTTCTTATAAAAGAACCAAATATCTCAGACATATTAGAAATCCTTCTAGACCTATAGGTGGCACTTCTAAGTTTATCTTCTCAGGTTGACATTAAATTAAACTCCGATTGACATCATCAATTAGAACTAAACAACTGTCTGTTACCAAATTTCTGGAGTTTGTTTCTTGGCCTATGAGCCTGTGAAGGAATACATGGAGTTGTATTTCCTTCATGATTTGAAGCTGCCCAAATTTATACTAACCTCAGAATTAGGGGGAAAGTTGAAGCATGTGACCGTTCTACTGTCATGATTACATTATCTGTTATCAATCATCGACAGGGTGAAGGAGCTTCCGGTTAGGAAGTTACTTGAATGGATATGGTGGAAGTTTTATTTCACCTAGCACTGTGTAAAAATCAATTAGTTTAGGACTGTATATAAATAAGATCCTTGGAGCATGTTTATTTATTTTCATTTTTACTTATCGACTTTTATTCCTCTATAAGGTGTTTTGAGGTTGACCCCATAGCCCAATAGAAGGAGACTGAAACTACAAAATGAGATCTTAGATCCTCACAGGGAGGACTCTATCCCCCATTGAGCCTAATGTTATCACACATAATTGTAAGGGGGTGTTTTCCCTAAGGATTTGGCCCTTGGGAGGAGAAAATGCGAGAAAAGGGGTTTAAAAACCCACCATATGCATTTTATCCATAGTACGGGTGTATGAAGGCGGGGGACAGGTGGCAACAGAACAACATTTCACTGACTCACCGAGCGAAAAATTCAAAGGGCAGAGTCATGAGGACTCGCGAAACGCGAAGTCATGAAGCGATCTTGGTCGTCCGTTACAGAAGCATGCGTGGTGCAAGATCAACATGGAGAAATTCATTTTTGAAAAGCTCAAGTGAGAACTGTCGATAGACGAGGTCTTGAAATTCAGAATGTTCGAGATCCTGAAATGTCGATATTCATCTTGTCCATCCAATCAAAGGGGATGCGTGGCACCTGATCTAAGAGATCGTGATTTCTCGACTCAGAGGTTTGAGCATAGAGCACAACATGAGTTCGTGAAATGCGAAATTGCAACGAGCCTGAGAGTTGGGCCCACGATTACAACCCATGATCATATGGAAGCAGGGACATAAATAAAGGGAAAGCACCTATCAAACAGTGAGCGACTGAGATTGTTCAAGGAAATTATCCTAGCCGTCAAGATCAAAGAAAATCTGACCATCGATCTAGATGGGTCATTTTTCAAGATCGAACATCGGGATATTTGAAATTAAGGGGAGTGAAGACTCCTGACAGGTGAAATCCAAAAATTTCATATGGGGGATGTGTAATATCATGGCACGAGGTCATGTGGAGCGATGGGTAGGAGCTGCGCCAAAGGGCGAAAGCACTCGCGATGGCCTTAGGAAAGGATCTGCGTGGTTTCGAAGCACTGGGCTTGACTTGAAGGAGTTGTGAACGTCTCCTAGAGAATTCAGGGGTGTCAGGCTCCATCTCGATCTCGATGCAGGTAGTTAATGAAAATGGGGGAGGTGGTTGAAACCTCGTCTCACCCCATAAATGGAAAGCATGGAAAGACAACCATGTAGGCAGACTGTTAGCCGAAAGTTCCGCTGTCAAGGGATTCTCCCTCAAATCCCATACTGATCTAGGATCGCGTCTGACAGAAGAATATGTAGACACAAAGTTTTGAATGTAATAGCCGAGTCACATTTCTCATGGTGGCGAATTGTTATGAGTATAAATACTCGGTTTTGATATTTTGTTATGGTCGATGGTTGAGCTACACTACTGATTTGTAAAGTTTTAATGAATCCCGTTGGGCTCTAAAGTTGTCCTAAAATATAACCTTTATGCATCATCCAAAGGTAGGCGCTGGCAAAAGCATTTTACTCGTTGCCTACTTACCTTTCGTTTTCAATACCCGTCCTCCAGAGATGTGACCCCTGCAAAGGGACAACAATCGTAACAAAAGGAACAACAATCGTTCCGTTCAAAGGAACAACAAAAGGAACAACAATCGTAACAAAAGGAACAACAATCGTTCCGTTCAAATGAACAACAAAAGGAATAGAAATCGTGACAAGGGAATGACAGTCATTATATTGGGCCGAACTAATGTTGTATTAATTGAGTTGTAATACTTGCCCAACTATCTAATTTTTCAACCAGGGGTTCGTAAACTGACGAAGCACACACAAAGTATAAGAAATATTGAAGTGAGACTAATCTAATCTAATGTTTAAGATACAACTGAAATTGAATCATTAATCTAACACACGACTAAATTAATATAGTTGCGTAAATGAAATTAATCTAGGAATGAGAAATTGCGTGAAGCAAAATTAATCTAGAAATGGAGAACTACATGAAGGAAAAGCAGATACAACAAATGAAGAGTTAAATGGCACAACAACACATGAGAGCTCTCACCAATGACACAATCTTACATTCAATAATCAAATCAATCTTCATAACAAAATAATGTAAGCATGAAAACCAAAACTATGAATCAAAACTAAGAATCCCTTTCTCTTTCGAATCCTAATGACTACCATTAATGACTACTCTAATTCTCTACTTACAACTAAAATCTCACGAAGAGAGATAACTCTCTTTTATACATGAGAGCCTTGAAGATAAGATAACCATCTCATTATTACAGATCCACTTTTCTCTCAACCTATTTCCCATTATTACAAAATATAATCCCTTTAAATTCTCACACATATCTCTCATATATCTTGGATAAGATATTACAACCAAATCTCCATGATCTTCTCCTTGGAATGGGCTTGAATTATCTCCTCAAATATTGAAATGGTAGAGGAAGTATTCGAGAAGTCCTTTGAATTAATCCTTCACATATTCCTACACATTACAAAACTCACACATATTTGAGATATATATGAAAACATGTCAATTTTCTAACATTTAATCACAAATTCTCTTTTAATACTAAAATGAATAAAGTGGAGAATAATAAGGTGAAACCCAAGTATATTTATGAAATGATATCATCAAAGGTTAATGGGGCAATGAAATGTGAAGAATGATGAAGGGAAAGGTGGATGAAAATAGGACATTTATGAGCCCCAACATGCCCCCCAACTTAACTTGTTGCATGTCCTCATGCAACCATGCATGGATCTTCTTAAGAAATTTTTGGCATCTAAATGTTGGCTTTGAGTGATGATAATGAATATTTTATAGGATGGGATTTACATGAGCAACAACTGACATTTTCTTATGGTTGGTCCTTGTGTGACAACCATGAATATAAAGAATGTTGGTTCTTGTGTTAGCAACATTCATTTCGTTTATTTGTTTTCTTGTTGTTATGATAATAATTTGCCCATATTCTTACTAGAAAATATATGCTATCAATGTGCATAAGGAAAACATCATTGATTATAAGAAAGCCCTTTTTTGTATATGTGTGAATCATGCCAATATGTATAACAATGCTTATGAAGCAAAGTGCAACAGAGTATCGTTGGAAAATAAATGTTCATAAATGGTAAATGAGATGAAAAATGGAATGATGGTAGTGGAAAAGTGGAGTGATGATAGTGAATTAAGTCCCCTACCCCCCCAACTTAACGTGTTGCATGCCTTTATGCAATGTGGCATAAGTCATAGAAGTGAAAAGGAAAGAGAACTGGATGAGGGAATTTTCCAAATTATTCATTGCTAGTAGTTGAGGAATTACATGATTAAAGTTTAGAAAATAACATACCTCCACTTACCCAAAATGTTGATGAACTATGCAATAGGAATATGGATGATGCGGCTGCTAGAGCATGGAAGATGTCACTACTGCAGGATCATGTGAAAAGTGACTAGTGCTGTAGCTGCGACTGTTGGTTGCTGGATCAGAGAATGTGAAGTGGAGGAATATGAACTGTTGCTGAATGAATCATGGAAAAGAGAAAGTATGAAAGTGGAACTGTGGTACTCTCATATGACTGAAGTCATGTTGTTGTAACTGCTGATAGAGTCATGAAAAGTGTATAGTATTCACCCGCTACTAAAACTGATGGTACAATTCTAATCATTTGAATGAATGTGTCGATGTCGAGCATGAAAAGAAGTCATTGGATTACCAACCAATGATGAACGTCGTTAACCAATGTGAGGAAACTCACCATTGATGTCAATGAGTGCCAAGGTACCCGAGTACATCTTGCAAAGTGCGAATGAATGAGCTGATGTCGAGACACTTGCAAGATCTGATGATCAAGGGACATTGATGTATTCCCATGATTGTCAGCGAGAGAACTTGCCATTAAGCCATGCAAGCCTCCAGGTACTCAAAAATGGACTCTAGTATATATCCCAGATAAGGTGTTGAGGTCGATAGGGAAAGACTTGTTGAAAGGCGGGCCTTAAGGAATCCCACATTAGTCAACGAGAGTTCATATAAAAGGAGTGATAGGATTATAAAGGAAAAGATCTCAATAGTAACAGTGTGTATGGCAAGGCAATGTAGTCATGGAAAGGGAGCGAGATAGTTTTATTGACAAGGAAAACTGAACTGAAAAAGCTAAAGAGATGTATGTGACTCAGAAAAAGATAGGTGTGTGCGAAGTCATGAAGGGTAATTCAATGGAAGATGGGCTTCAACACAGGGGTGACCAATCTGCTTTGAAGGAGAAATGGAGGAAGACATTCATGACGCAAATGGGTTTATGAAAATGTTTCTGTGTAACTACAAATGCCATGATGTTTATGATGAGTAACAATTCCTTCAAGCAATCAATAAGGCATGTCTTTTTCAAAAGTTTTTGTGATTTTTGAAAATCACTTCAACAATAAGATGTGATCAGCTGTGCTCCTGAAAAACTTAGTACAAATCCTGCATGAAAACTTGTGAGATGTTCGAAAATATAACATGGAGAAAGAAGGACAAATGCGACAAAGTAAATAAAATGTGTTTTATACCTCTTGTCGTGATCACTGCGCACACTTGTTTCATCGTTGATTGCTTGCTTAGCATAAAATCGAAAAAACATGTTTCCATATTGTTTTCAGGAATTTAAAAGAATTCCATTTTCCACTTTATTTGTTTTTTTGTTGTTTTTTTATTTTTATAATTCGTTTTTATGTTTTATGAATTATTTATTTATTTGTTATTTGTTTTTTTTTAATTTTATTTTATGTTTGACCTAATTTTATTACATTATTTTTTTAATTATAATAAAACAAAATAAATAAAAACAAACAATATATGTCTTTTTTTTAATAATAATAATAATTTTTTTTGTTTATAATTAAACAAACAATATATTTTTTTATTAAAAAAGGAAATTGTTTATAATAAACAAGCAATTTTTTTGTGTGTGTGATTATAATTGTTTTATAATAAAAAAAACCAATAATAATAAAAAACAAATAAAACAAAAATGATAAAACAAAACAAGCAATGCATGTTAACTTCATATACCTGCGCCAACAAGCCACCATGAATGCTCCAACTCGATATGAAAAGTTCGTGATATGGATCTACTTTCCTGCTTTTACAATTCAACGTATCATTGCTGCATGGAGGTACTCGAATTACTCCATATTTTTCTGATCGCAGGTCTTTGAAGGAGCATGCACGTGGTCGCAGATGCTAAAACCATGGGAGACTCCAACAAAACGCACAACAGATCATTAAATCGTTGAAAGTGCATTAAATCACTAGAAATATGGCATAAAGAGTGGCGTGGATAGGGTTTGACCCCATAACCTCTGCCCATAAAATTGGATCTCCTAATCATTACGCTCAATTCTTATTACTGTGATATTGCATTCAATTTTTTTTTATTGTTGCTTTTGTTGCAGGTTGCTACAAGAGTGTATTTGTAGGGTGTAACAACGAACATTAAATGTGATTTTCTCACAAACAACGAACTGGTTTGAGCTGAAATTTTGTGTGCAAGTTCCTACCAGTCTAATGCATCCGCACACCAAAAATCAGAGATACCCACATCATGAATTTTGAGAAAACGATAAAATGGTTGAAGGTGACTATGTTTATTTTCTCGAAAACCGTGTACTGGGTTCGACTGAAATTTTGTGGGAAGATTCCTATGGTCCCAATACTCCTGCACACCAAAAATCAGAGCCATCTAATGCACGGATCTCGGGATATAAGAGAAATGGCTGAAGGTGACTATATTGATTTTCTCAAAAACCATGTACAAAGTTGGCCTGAATTTTACTGTTTTTTTTTTATCACCACATAGTGCAATTCCTATCAAAAACTCATAAGAACCCACATCCCAGTTTGTGAGATATCTTTAGTTCAATTTCTGCATTTTTTTATTTATTTAACTTTTTTTATTATTATTTTAAAGATTTTGTTTTTATTTATTGTTTTACTATTTTGATCTGCAGATGGAAGATGCACAAACATGTATTTTATTTGATTTTTTATTATTTTTTCAAAAGAATAAAATAAAAATTTATTTTGAAAGCTTATTAAAAATTTATGCGCAAATGGAAGATGAAAAATAGATTAGGCAAAAATTTTCATTTTGTCAAATAATTGATATTCCTGAAATCAATCAATCAATCAATCATCCTACTTTCTGATCCTCGCGATCGCATGGAGTGCAGAGGAGAGCATACTTATTCTAGCAAATGAAAAAGTTGAAAATAAAACCCTACCTACAATATGCTAATTAGAAACGAGAGAGAAGTTACGTGTAATCAAACAACCAATGTAGCCATGCACACAACATTAATAAAAATATGTTATCTTTCAATTTCGCAATTGATAATTGGAAATATGTATGGGCGTGTGAAATTAACGGTTGAAACTGTAAATTAAAGAAAGAAAAATAAAAACTAAATGAATCTAACCTAGTACTTTCTTGAAACCAACATTCGATCAAGCTTTCATAGGCATAATTTGTCTTAATCAGATCATGCTGCATCTCTTCCCTGTCCTCCTCGCCCTCTTACGCACCTAATGATTCTTCATTAAACTTGCAAGGTTATTCATATGTTGATTCTTCGTTCGCCTCGAGAGGAGTGAATAAGCTTTCGGCTGCTATCAAGATCTCCTCTTCCAGAGAAGAGGAGACCCCGACTTTTGCTAGGATCTGCATAAGCTATTCCAAGATTAAATTCATTGTTAAATCATGTTAAAAAAAATGATTCTTACAACACCCAAATCAAAATGAAAAAAAACTTTAAAAAACGCTCTTGCTAAAACATAAAAAAATAAAAATACTCTTCACAGTTGCAGAAATTAAAACTTTCCTAATAGTTGGTAGGGACAGTGAGGAATCTACACTGAAGTAGCTCTATGACCCTTAGAACCAACACATGTAGATCACACTTGCAAAAATTAAAACTACTCTTGCATGAATTGAAATTTGAAAAAATTGAAATTACTGCTACCTAGTTAGTAGGGAGAACATGAGGAGTCTCCTCTCACGAGCTTCTATGTCCCCTTACCAACATGTCTAGATCACACTTGCATAAATTGAAGCTAATCTTGCAGAAATTGAAATTTGCAGAAATTGAAACTACTTTTACCTAGTTGGTAGGGAGAACATGAGGAGTCTCCTCTCACGAGCTTCTATGACCCCTAACCAACACATCTAGATCACACTTGCATGAATTGAAATGAAAAAGAAACTAATACCTCAATCCATCGTGCTTCCCCAACAATGGCACCAAAATGTTGGGCTCTAAAGATGTCCTAAAATATAACCTTTATGCATCATCCAAAGGTAGGCGCTGGCACAAGCATTTTACTTGTCGCCTACTTACCTTCCGTTTTCAATACCCGTCCTCCAGAGATGCAACCCCTGCAAAGGGACAACAATCGTAACAAAAGGAACAACAATCGCTCTGTTCAAATGAATAACAAAAGGAAAAACAATCGTAACAAAAGGAACAACAATCGTTTCGTTCAATTGAACAACAAAAGGAACAACAATCACGACAAGGGAACGATAGTCGTTATATTGGGCCGAACTAATGTTGTATTAATTGAGTTGTAGTACTTGTCCAACTATCTAATTTGTCAACCCAGGGTTCGTAAACTGACGAAGCACACACAAAGTATATGCAAGATTGAAGTGAGACTAATCTAATCTAATGTTTAAGCTACAACTGAAATTGAATCATTAATCTAACACATGATCGAAATATAATCATTAATCTAACACATGACTGAAATAGAATCATTAATCTAACACATGATCGAAATAGAATCATTAATCTAACACACAACTGAAATAGAATCATTAATCTAACACACGACTTGGAATTCAATTAATCTAGTTGCATAAATGAAATTAATCTAGGAATGGGAAATTGCGTGAAGGAAATTAATCTAAAAATGGAGAACTACATGAAGGAAAAGAAGATACAACAAATGAAGAGTTAAATGGCACAAAAACACATGAGAGATCTCACCAATGGCACAATCTTACATTCAATAATCAAATCAATCTTCATAACATAATAATGAAAGCATGAAAACCAAAACCATGAATCAAAGCTAAGAATCCCTTTCTCTTTTGAATCCTAATGAATACCATTAATGACTACTCTAATTCTCTATTTACAACTAAAATCTCATGAAGAGAGAGCACTCTCTTTTATACATGAGAGGCTTGAATATAAGATAACCATCTCATTATTACAGATCCACTTTTCTCTCAACCTATTTCCCATTATTACAAAATATGATCCCTTTAAATCCTCACACATATCTCTCATATATCTTGGATAAGATATTCCAACCAAATATCCATGATCTTCTCCTTGGAATGGGCTTGAATTATCTCTTCAAATATTGAAATGGTGGAGCAAGTATTCGAGAAGTCCTTTGAATTAATACTTCACATATTCCTACACATTACAAAGCTCACACATATTTGAGATATATATGAAAACATGTCAATTTTCTAACATTTAATCACAAATTCCCTTTTAATACTAAAATGAATAAAGTGGAGAATAATAAGGTGAAACCCAATTATATTTATGAAATGACATCGTCAAAGGTTAATGGGGCGATGAAATGTGAAGAATGATGAAGGGAAAGGTGGATGAAAATAGGACATTTCTAAGCCCCAACAAAGCCTCTGTTCTCTGGTTATCTGTGGCCATTTGAGACTTCTTGTTTAATGACAGTCAACTTTATTTTCAACTCTTTGCTTCTGATACTGAAGGCTCGGGCATGGATGATCCAGTCGAGTTGTGATAACTGTATTGTAATGTATGTTTGATTGCAGTATTTTTATGGCATTTTCAGTTTCCTGAGGATTCAGATTCAAGAGGATCTTGTATTTGAAGATTTTCCTCCTTAGGCGACTGTAAGACCGGATGTCCATAGCAAGCCTCTACATTTTCTCCTCAAGTTCCTCATCCTACTCACCCTTTCTACAACTTACTGAATGAAGTTAGATCAATACCACATCTCCCTGTGCATACCAACCCAATTTTTAGAGTTAAAGCGATATAATCACGAGTCCACATCCATTAGACCCCCTTAAATTTATTCATTGTGACATAAAACTAATGGGTACTAGGATTACCTTTGCCACAATCTAGAGGTTACTTCTAGTGTTAACACACACAATGCACAATACACCAATATTTTATGTGGAAAACCAATGCGGGAGAAAACCACATAATGCTTTTCTTATATGTCTTTAAGAATTACATTCAAGGAAGAACAAAGTTCCAATTCTCCAGCTTCAACTGGAAGGAGGCTCCAACACCCTGTATTTTCAGGCTACAACTTGAGGGAATTTCCAGCTCCCCAATTATATAGCTACAACCAGAAGGAGGCTACTACCCCCTATGTTCTACGACTACAACTAGAAGGTGGATACAACCACCTATCCTTGCCCCATCCTGCTTCCCTAAAGTATATGTAATATGATAAAATGATTGTCACACTATCACTATGATATATTCCACTATAAACCTATACCAACCTATAACCAACATGTGCCAAATACCTATGATCAACCTGTACATGTAACCTTCCTGTACCAACAAAATCCCAACAAGTACATGACCTGTCTGTGTTGCATCTCATGTATGTACATGACCTATTTGTACTACAAATCGCATATGTACATGAAATGTATATACTACAACCTATGTATGCCTTTTGAAACAAGGGTTTTCACCTTCTTGAATAACTTTGACCCTTTGTTGCCTCTGTCACATCAACCTGCAACTTTTCCTAACCTGTACCAATCAACCTATATTATCAACCATGTACATCAATCACTCACACAACATGTGCCATCACAAGTGCATCAACTATGCACATCACAATATCTCATAACCATCCCCAAGATCAAGATGTGATTTTACTAATATTTCAAGATGTCTATGCCACATCATCCATATACCATGTGTCAACAATACTACTAGTAAGTGCCTCTAAACATATACCAATCATGTGTCACCAACACTGCTAGAAAGTTCCTCTAACAATGCACCATACATGTACCAATCGTGTATAAACAATTCAAACTATGTCTCATCGAGACATACCAACATCACCATACCATACACCTCATGTATGTGTCAAATCATAAATTATATGTCCCAATCACGTATCTCAACCATATACGAAAGACATATAACAATATAACCAACATAAGTCCTCTATCAATACATCACACAATCCACGATCCAAATACCGTAAATCTTTACATCAAACCATGTTCCAAAACCTCATTGTTATGTAGCCTCATATGTATACCAATCATATATCAATAATACTAACAAAATCCGCTCACAATGTACCATAAGATATACCAATAACACTCACATATGTACCATCCATGTACTACAACAAATTTACCTCAAACTAACCAACAACTTCACTAGCACATCACAACCCAAAACCCTCAACCATGTACATCAACCATGCACCAAGAATGACAAGATATGCCTCAACACTCATACCAACAAATTTTACCAATGATAACTACCTGACATACCATCATTGTATTTATGTAGATCTGGCTCATAAAGAGAGTGAAATACAACCAACAACCTCTCTAGGGAAAATCCTCAGTCTCCCACAACCATATCTCATGGACACAAAAAATATCCAACTATACATAATAATATGATATACCTTTTTAATCTATAGATAGATCCGTTGTACCTAATCACTATGGACCTTCCTGGGAGCTTGCTTTCAGACTCTGAGTATCTAGTTCCTTCAACAACACAGGCTTTCATGGATTTTATGAAATGTGCGTTCCCTATTATACTGCTAACCCATGTATGTACGCTACATATTCTACTGTCATCACGCGTATGTATGCTACCTATTCTACTGTAAGCCGACGTACGACTTAGAAAATAGGGGTTTTTCAATATTTTTTCAACTCTGAAACTTTCGATGTCAATCCTCTTTCACTTCTTCAATATTGCGTAACTTTATGTATCAATGTGTACTTGCAATAAACCTTTTACAAAATAGATATTCAATGATATTCAATAGGTGCTAATATAGAGCCTTTCTCTCTTATTTATACTTCCATGTAGCTTCCTCAAGGGGTTACCTTCTAACCAACTTAACCCAACTTTCTTCTTTTTAGGGCTAACCTACTTCTATCCACTTGTCCACTTACAACCACTTTATCCACAAATACTAATTTCTCTACTTCTAGTTGAAACTAACTTTATTATTCAATTTATTTCTTTTACAACGACTTTGACTTATCCGTAAATAATGGACTCACCACTTCTTGTTGCAACCACTTTATTATTTAAATAATTTTTCTTTGCAACCACTTGACTACTTTATTATTTAAATAATTTATCTTCACTCACAACTACTTGTTGCAACTAATTTGTTTTTAATTATTTTCTTAATGCAACAACTATACCCATGATTAACTCCTAGTTACCATCAATTTGACTAGTAAACTTATTCTAGGAGCTTCTTGAACTATACCCATGATTACAGTCCTAGTTACCATCAATTTGACTAGTACACTTCTTCTAGGATCTTCTAGAACAATTGACTTCTTTGACCTTCTAGGGGATTCTAGATAACTCATTAGGACTCTTCAACTTCACTAAGCCATATCTCCTCAACCATTAGGAACTATGTGGCATTCCACATATCACCAAAACTGCAATGACATGTACTATCCATATATATTAGTATTACCTGCAAATATACTTAAATTCATACCATTATTCCTCAAACAAACTTAGGTCCCTGACCCATACCTTTGTGCTACTAGAATTCACTACCAGAATTCTCCAAGGGTTGAAATCAATTACTAAGGGTTGGCATCAATCTACAATATCACTCTCCAAGGGTTTACATCAATGAAAACCAACAATCCAATCCAAATGTCCATAAACCTAAGCTAACTTTCTAACAATATATTCCTTTGGAATTGATGGAAACACCAACATTGATGGAACAGTTAGTCATGATAACATTCATGCTCATACTCCTCATCATTGGTTCTATCTCCCCCCCTTTGACATCAATGGAAAAGGGTATCTCCCTTTGGGGCTTCTCCCCCTGACTAAAATCTCCCTGGGGCTTCTCCCCCTGTCTAAATTCCTTTGATCTTTCTCTATGTTTATTATCCTCTTATTACTCTCTCTCTCCCTTCATCTAAATAATATCTTCCTTTTTGACAAAGGGTATCACTTTGATGCAATACTGAAGTCATATCACTCGGGATCCCTTTGTGACCATCGCTCCCCTTGGAATCATGCCTCTATACTCTATTAAAACATCTAACTCTCTCTTCATGCATCTAAAGAATGTCTCCCTTTAACTTCTATACAATATGTCATGTAGAACAATATAGGTCTTCTTGTACCTGCTTCGTTTTGGAGTTATTTTCCATTGGCGCTTCCTTGTGTAATCAAATGGCATATATGAAAATCATTCAAGAATAAGCATTCAAATATTCCCGTGTCATTATCATCCATTATGATACTTTTTATTTATCTATGAACCACTCTCTAAACCAATTTATGAACCAGTCTCTGAATCCATGCTTTCATCCACTGTCATATATTTGTCCAAAACTGCTAAGTGTTCTTACAAATTCATGTGTGTCCATGTGACCCATACTGTTCAACAATATCCTTATGATGATATCGCTTCTGGTGACAATTTCTCTTTCCCTGTTTTGTTGTGCCTTTCACTACTTTCCTTTATGTGATCAAGTGATTTAGACTGATTCTAATTGTTAATCCATTGTTAAGAATCTTACGAATCCATATTTTCCCATATTGTCCAAAACTCTGCTAATCAACTATCCACAATGTTGACCCATACGTCACTGTATTATCATGAAGTCTTCACTGCTGCAACTGATCATCAAATGTCAAATGTTTCCACTAGTATTCTATATCTGTAATCCAAGCTTTGCATGTTTGGAACAACCTGTGTTGGATATATCTTTGTCAGAATCAAATCATGGACTTCTTCCTGTGTAATTTTTTCAACTGATCAATCTGTCATACTGAAATATTTCTAACTGACTACCCTGAGTCTGTATACTCAAACTCTATGAACTACTCTAAGGATGGTTATTTGATCTGTATCTATAAACACTTCATATTTCTTAAAATATGTTTCTCTGATATGTAGTAGTTATTTCATTGAATCCCCTTGTTCAATATTCATATTTATTTGGAGTCTCCAAGCCAAATGGCTTAGAAAAGTGTCCACTCGGATGCAGATTCATCTTCCTCTTCGTCGATAGACTCAAAATTTCTCTAAACTATGACTTATTTCTTTTTGTCCGTGAATTCATATTGCACTACAATTCCTGAAAGTATAATCTCTTGAACATGTTCTTTATTCTTCTGTCCTTCTTTTCTTTCATATCTTTTCCAAATATTTTTGTATCTGGCATCTTCCTTTTTCTTTTTAGATTTGAATTTATTTCGTGCTATTGCCAATCTTGCAATCTATGGGACCCGGTCCTTCTTTACCTTCTCTTCTTCTTCTTCTTTTCTTTTCCAAATCTCGGTGTATCTAATATCTGTTTCTTTCTTCATGGATGTCACTATTACACTTCTACAATTTCAGGCTATATGACCATAGTTGTGGAATTTGTAGCATTCAATATTCTGTGGGGCCACATAGTCATTTATTTCTTGAACATTTCTTTCATAATCCCTACAATCTACAACCTTATGTCCAAAGTTAGTACAATAAAAAAAATGACCATAAAATAAATTTTCACACCTGGGAGAGAATAATCTTCTTTTTGGTGTAGTCCTTCTGAATTCATGCCTTGAATGATTGTGATCATGATTGAATCTTCTTTTTGGATTGAACATAGAGGGTATTCTTATGTAGTCTTGTTCTTGAGCCTTTCACACTTCTATAATGTTCTTGTTTAGGGGCGTACATTCTTCTTTCTTCATCGAACATTTGATGGCTTCCGCATAAGTCTTTGACTTCTCTTCATTCTTTCTTTTCGATACTTCAATTGATGATGTGGATGATTTTGTCTCTTTAACAATCTTGCTGAGCTGGACGAATTTGACTCTTAGTGTGACAACTTCTTCTTCAATCTTTTCAACCTCTTCTTCTTTCTTCATCATCTAAGACTTCATGACTTCTTTTTTTCTCTTTTCTTCTTCAAGATGGATTTTTAATGTGATTATTTCTTCTTCAAGTCCTTTCTCTTATTGACCAAACTCTTCCTCAAGTTAATTTAGATAGTTAGTTCTTTCCTTAATATGATATGTCAAAGTCTTATCTCTCATTTATGATTCTTCCTTTTGTGTTGTTATGTTAGCTTCCAAATATCGCTTTTGATATTCAAGATTTTCTTCAATCCTTCTGGCTTCTTCTAGCTGAGTTCTTAAGTTCTTGATGACCTATTGGGCTTCTTAAAAAATGTGAACATTTTCCTTTTGTTTCATAAATTATTTATTGAGTGACTTGTTTTATTTTCTTTCGTTCCTTAGTTCATCTAAAGCACTGATCAGTTCTACTTCATAATTGTCTTCTATTTCAATTAGTTTTTATGTCTCATTTCCTTCATGGAATTCAATTTCAATATGTCTGTGTTTTTCACAATTAAAGCAAAACATCATACTTCTATTGATTACATACTCCTCTTCTTTTGAATATGTTTGACATGATGAACATATTTCTTCCTATTATGTACTTGCATCTTTTTTGTCATTATTTCACTCTATGATGGGTGTAGAATAGATATCATGTAACTTATCCCAAATCTCTTTAGTTGATGAACATTTACCCACTTTGTCCTTAACAAAATCATATAATCATTCCAAAATAAAATCGATTGCAATTTTGTTATTTTGTTTCAATTCCTTCTTGGCTGCAATTTTTTCTTTCTTTGAACTATCATATCCTGTAACAACTGATTTCCAAATACCATATCCCTGTGCTTGAAAAAACAATTTCTTCCTTTCGCTCCATATCTCATACTTGAAATGATTCTGACCATTAAACAATGGTACTCCATTCTCAAAATAATCCATGATCTCCTTCTGGTGGTTAAACTGTTTCCTGAAGGAACCGACTCTCATAAAAATTGTTGGATTACAGAGAGGGGGGTGAATAAGTAATGAGCAATTTAAACCACTTATTAATCCTTTTAACCACAATGTATATTCATTTAACGTATTTAACAATGTTCATCAGTTCACCAGTAATATGTTATTTCATCATATAAAATTAACATCCATCGGTGCATAATAAACAATAATAGACACATCCACACAATGCACAATACACCATTATTTTACATGGAAACTCAATGCAAGAGAAAACCACATAATGTTTTTCTTATATGTCTTTAAGAATTACATTCAAGGAAGCACCAACTTCCAATTCTCCAGCTTCAATTGGAAGGAGGCTCCAACCCCCTATATTTTCAGGCTACAACCCAAGGGAATCTCCAACTCCCCAATTCTATGGATACAACCAAAAGGAGGATACAACCCCCTATGTTCTCCAGCTACAACCAGAAGGTGGCTACAACAACTGATCCTTGACCCATCCTTTCGCCCTAAAGTATAAGTAAGATGATAAAAACCATTGTCACACTATCACTGTGAGATATGCCACTATAAACCTATACCAACTTGTACCAACAACCTATAACCAACCTGTGCCAAAGACATGTGATCAACATGTACATTTAACCTTCCTGTACAAAAAAAACCCCAACAATTACACGACTTGTCTGTGTTGCAACTCACATATGTACGCGACCTATTTGTACTGAAGCCCACATATGTACATAAAATGTATATACTACAACCTATGTATGCCTTCTGAAAGAATGTTTTTCACCTTTCTGAACAACTTTGACCCTTTGTTGCCTTTGTCACATCAACCTGCAACTTGTCCTAACCTATAACAATCAACCTGTACTATCAACCATGTACATCAATCACTCACAAAACTTGTACCATCACAAGTGCATCAACTATGCACATAACAATATCTCATAAACATCACCAAGATCAATATGTGATTTTACTAATATGTCAAGATGTATATGCCACATCATCCATATACCATGTGTCAACAATACTACTAGTAAGTGCCTCTAAACATGTACCAAACATGTACCAATCAAGTGTCACCAACACTACTAGCAAGTGCCTCTAACAATGCACCACACATGTACCAATCATGTATCAACAAGTCAAACTATGACTCATCAAGGTGTACCAACATCGCCATACCATACACCTCATGTATGTTCCAAATCATCAACTATATGTCCCAATCATGTATCTCAACCATATACGAAAGACATATACCAATATAACCAAAAAAAGTCCTCTATCAATACATCACACAATCCATGATCCAAATACCATAAATCCTTACATCAAACCATGTGCCAAAACCTCATTGTTATGTAGCCTCAAGTGTGTACCAATCATATATCAAGAATACTAACAAAATCGTCTCATAATATACCATAAGATATACCAATAACACTCACACTTGTACCATCCATGTACTACAACAGACTTACTTCAAACTAACTGACAACTTCACTAGCACATCACAACCAAAATCCATCAACCATGTACATTAACCATGCACCAAGAATGACAAGATATGCATCAACACTCAAACCAACAAAGTTTACCAATGATAACTACCAGACGTATCAACAATGTATTTCTGTATATCCGGCTCATACAGTGAGTGCAATACAACCAACAACCTCTCTAGGGAAAATACTAAATCTCGCACAACCATATCTCATGGAGACAACAAATATCCAACTATACATAAAAATATGACATACCTTTTGAATATATAGATAGATCTATTGTACCAGACCACTGTGGACCTTCTCGGGAGCTTGCTTTCAGACTCTGAGTATCTTGTTCCTTCAAGAACTCAAGCTTTCATGGATTTTATGAAATGTGTGTGCCTTATTATACTTCTAGCAGGAAACCCTTTTTTATGTATGAGGGAATTATATTGCAGCTATGTATGAGAGTGAATATTGTAGTCTGAGAGAGCAGTCTATGTTAAAATAAGAGGAAGTTATAGTGAGTGTCCTATAGGTTGTATCCCTTAATTTGTTGGATAATAATAAGGGAAGGACTAGAAATTTTTCTGGTGGATGTAACCCATATTAGATGAACCACATATATCTGTGTCTCTAATGTATTGCATATCTTCTGTGTTTTATTTCTACATCTGTTTTATATTATTGCTTTGCAGTCCTATTTTTTTCTAAAAATTAACCCCATGGTATCACTTACGCAAAATTTCAAAGTTAATACAACATATGTTGACTAATATTCGATGGCTTTTCCAACACATAACACATGCTCTTATTTATTTAAGTTGTTTCTTTTCATGGAAAAACAAAAATGAAATTGAAGGACTCTGGTTCTTCATCTTTTAGGTATAGAAATCATGACAGTTAAACCTGAGAGACAATGATTTAAGGAGATCAAAATTTAACATCGTTGCTTGGATTGGAGAACCAAATCCATGGAAGTATCTGTTACTAGAGACAAACCTACAGAGGCAACCCAACTCTTAATGCATAGAAAATCTAGAAGAACAATTAAACTGCATCCCTAAACCAAAATATACCATTTTGAAATGCTTTGTTTCATTTTTACTCTTCTACACTCCAGAAGCCCTTATCAAAGAACAATTCTCCTTTTCTTATCGTTGGTATGTCTCTTTCGCATGTTTCACTTGATGCATGTTATAACTGGTGATTTAACATGTAGTCTGTTAGCACTCTGTAATTTTCCCAAGGCTATGGGGGAAGTCATAGAGGCAACATCAAAACCACTTTGAGTCTTGGATATAGCCCTCCAAGACTCAGAGAGGGATCTCTCTTTCTGATTTAGATTTTTTCGAAATAAGATATTAGGCTATCTATGCAGAGTAGAATATGTTTTTGAGTTGGGTAGGTGCAGAGAAGATGAAGAATGGGAAACAGAGTCACAATCTGAGATTTAATCAAAAACAAATCCTACGGACAGCCTTACAGGGAAAGGTAGGCAAATCATTGGATTCTTCATAAGTTTGAGGTATGGCGGAGGAGGAAAATGTTAAGAAGTCGAATTAAAGACAGAGTAGTGAAGAATTCTGCATTTAACTTTCAATGGAAAACATTGACATTGTTTTAAACTGGGAATAGGGTGTGTTTACACAAATCCTGATCTTAAATCTCTTTAAAACAATAGAGAAGAGAAACATATATGAAAACAGAGGAAAAAAAAATCACAATGAGAAAAATTTCACCAATGGATTTGACACAAGAATCCTATAACCGCTGCGATTGTATTATTGAATTGACAAAAAATACAAGAAGCTTTGTGAGCTCTGATACAAATCAAATCATGGTCCCTGATTCCTTCTTTCTGCACATTTGATTCATTACAATATACAAAAAACTATTCTCCCCATGCTTAGGAGGTCGAATTTAACCACCTCGGCCAAAAATAGAAGTAAAATCGTTAAAAATCCTGAATTGTCCTCCATAAAAATGAGCCGAATTTATGCAAAAAAGGGGTCCACACAGACATCTATTTCTCTTCAATGCTGGAACCTGGGAAAAAACTGAAGGAGGTTATTGTATATGGGCATGTGATGGACAAAAAAATCCTTTTGTTTCGCCAAATTCACCTCCAGTTCGCTGAAACAGCTCCCGCAAATTTAGGACTGTAACAGAAAAATGAAAAACTGGAAAAATGGGGCTCAAAGATGGCTTCGATTCTCTTGGCTCATGGCACCTGTGCAAAAATTGAGAGAGGTTTTTGTTATTCAGCCCGTTACGGAGAAAAAAATCTATTGGTTTTTAAAAATTCGTTTTCTTTTTCTCGGAATCGGCTTCGGAAGATGATATGTTGAACAAGCAAAAAATGGACGGTTTTTAAAAAATTAGGAAAAACGGTTTTTCGGGAAAGGTGGTATTCCAGACCCCCCTGAAGTGGTAAGTGGTTTTAGAGGAAGGAGTCCGCTATCTTTTGGAGCCACCACATGTCCGTAGGTGGTTTTTAGAAAGCAACTTATTGGATCCCCA
>ML805792.1:121795-153171 GCA_009831015.1 Picea engelmannii | reverse complement strand
GTTTACTTGTGTGTTTCATTATGTTTTGTTTTATTATAATTTGTTTTAATTTTTAAGTTTTGTTTATTTTAATTTTATTTTGTTTTAATATTTTTATTATGTTTTTTAATTTTGTTTTAAGTTTTGTTTAATATATATATATATATGTTTTTTAATTAATTTAAATTAATAGAACACTAACCTAATTACTAACTTAAATAATTAACTTAATTATTAATTAATTAATTAATAATTAATTAGTTATTAGCTAGTTTAACCTATTCTAACTATACTGAAATTATTAATTAATCTAATTAACTAGTTTAACCTATTCTAACTATACTAAAATTATTAATTAATCTAATTAGCTAGTTTAACCTATTCTAACTATACTAAAATTATTAATTAATCTAATTAACTTATTTTATTGCTAACATTATTAACTTATTGTTCTTTTTAACCTAAGTTTGTTTATTCGTGCAGGGATAAGATTGGTGAAGGGGTGAAGGAATGAAGGGTGAGGGACTGAAGGGTGAAACGGTGGATGAAGGATGCAACAGGGTGATGGAGGATTGAGAGAAATGGATGGAGGGGGGAAATGGAAAAAAACCGATCCAGATGCCTTCATCATGGGAACAACGCCAAATCAACAACCGGAAAATCGAGTTACCTATGATTATAGGTCCCCAACATAGTTTATGCGAGTTGGATATATAGTTGTGTTTTCATTTGTTTACTTGGGTAGGAGTATTGAATCCTCAAGAAACACATCATAATCAAATGGTGAACACCATTTTCATATATTTACAGGCCAACCTAAGGTTTATGCTAGAATCATCAATTCCTTTCAAGAATGGATTTCAACTTATCTATCTACATGTGTACTAGTGTGCACTTCAATAGCTACACTAACCCCTTTTACAAGCATAGCAATAATATCATGTCCCATCAATGGTTGTTGAATAGAAATAAAACAATTGATAAGGAAAATTTCATGCAAATAATCACCCTAGGAGGAAGGTGTTGCACTTTTTTTGCTCAATACATCCTCCCTATGGGATGATGTCTTATTTTCTAACTCATGCCTTGTTTCAATGCCCAGTAAGGGGTGTGTTGAACTAAAGGGAGACATCACTATCAACATGATGGAATGTGTGGTTGAACAACAAATTTTTGCGAGAAATATCAAAATTCCATTCCACAACACCGATAAAACCAAGTATCCAACATTTGCAATTGAATGGAACGATGATCCTCAAGGAGTCTTTCAGAGAACTCCAACTAGTCGACAATAACAAAAACTATTGAAAATGTCTCATTTTGATTTAACACCCAATATTACAGTTAAAATGAGGAATTTTCCTTCCTAGGATGGTGGAAGTTATTAGTGGATAATTCAATCATTCTATGAGCCAAATTCATTCTTTCCTATCCCATTGATATCACGTTGTACTTTTAGTCAGAGGCATGTCATAAATTTTAAAAGAATCATTTTCAAAAAAGAAGAGCATGTCTGAAATTTTTTCTTTCCATTTCTATGAAATGTGTATTAAAAAAATTAGTATCTATTAAGTCCTACTAGAGTAAAGGGGAATTCAATTTTCTTGTTGTAATCTTGAATCCCTCCGAGTCTCCACCATTTGTTTTATGATTCTCCTTTTATTTGCTGCAAGATTTTGAGAAAGATAATGTTTGGTTAATTTCTCTAAATTGCCATCTCAAAATTGAAGTGACATCTACTAGTTTGATATGAAACAACTAAGCCAAAAAGTGTTAATTCTTTGTTTCTTAAAATCTTCGGTATGTTTACTATGAAGTTCTACATTGTAGAAAAATAAATATGATTATCTCTTCATGAGATAGTAGAGAGCTCCCTAGCTTTGAGTTAGAAGTCATGGGTCCCTTTATTGTTTTATAGGTATTTATCTATAAGGATATGGAGGAAGATGGATTGAAAAATCTATTGTTAGGACTTGGTTCTTCAAGGATTGAAATCTCAAGGCTCTTCAAAAGACGAGTTTGGGATGGTTCTAACACTTTGGATGGAGATCAATTGAAGCTAGATTATGATGGAACATTGAAGAAAATTAAAAGGATATAACATATGACCATGGCCAATTTCATTAAGGGTGCATTCAACATAGTCAAGTTTGGAAGAGAAACAACCTTAATCATATTGGGTACCCTCTCCTCATTTTCAATAGAACCTAGACAAAGAACCCATTGAAGGAGATATATACCATAGAATACGAAGGTTGGAAAATAAGATTCAGATTTTTTATCTAGAAAAATAATTTGAATGTGCAAACTTGGAATTCCTCCTTTAGATATTCTACTATTTGAACTCTTTGACTTTGATACTCGAATGGTTTTTGGTTGAATAACAACTACTGAAGTTGGATTTTTGTTTGGTTTTTGTGAATGGAATTTCTAATGTTGATGTCATGGGTATTTTAATGTTGATGACATCCTTTATTTTGCTATCTATTAGAATTGTTACTTGAAATAGCTACTATATTTGTAATCTATATAGAAATACTTCATAATGTTGCATATATGTATTGGTGGATATTAGTTTTCGTCCTATTTTAGTACTATTATTAGTTATAGCTACGAGAGACATAATTTTGACTATTACTAAAGGATCAATAAATGATGTTGTGAAATATTTGTGACACAAAGGTTGCAAATTTTTAATATCTCTACAATCGTAAGTTGTGGGTAAATAATGAGTTATCTAATTATTTTTTGAAAATACCAAAGCATATTATAATACTTAGGATGTGAAAGCACAAGGGGATTATGCTTATTTCCTTTCTCTATTTTATTAGAGCTTCCTTTCTTATTGTTAAGTTTGTGAATAACTTAACTAGGGTTAGCAAATCAATGCTATGATCGTGGGAAGCCTCAACCTAAGTGACAAGTATAAAGTATATAGTTAATGTGTATGTCTCGGAATATCTTTAATAGAGAAGATTGAAAATATATAAAATGAATTCATGGCAGTTTTTGAGTTATAAATAGCTATGGAATGATTGAAACTTACAACACATCTTGAAATACGTAAATGCATGAATCCAAAATGCTCTTTTGAAAGTTGTTGCTATGAGTTAATGCTAAGTTATTTCTAATACTTAACTTTTATGGAGAAATTGAGAGCATTCATTAAAACAAAAATACATGTTAGTATTTTTTTAACTTAGGCTAATGATAATCACAACAGTTCCAGTAAGCATAGTGTATGAATGAAATGATATGGTGGATTTTTATGGGCACTTTGATATTTATTCACACATGTTTTGGAGACACTTTGAATTCATTGCTAGAAGGTTTGGAAGGTAGCATATCAAAAACAAAATTGGCAGAACCTCAAACTCGGGAAAGTGAAATGCCAAGGAAATTATTACCATTATGAAGAATATATTATGGGTGTTGTTATAGACATTCAACGATATTTTTTCAAAATAGTCAACATAAATAGAAATATAGATTTCAATTTTCCTCCATATTGTGTTTTGGTTTACTAAATTTTGTCTTTATCCTAAGTTTACAAGTGGGAAAAAGGGGATGCATAGGTTCCAAGTGTAAGTGAGGGCCTCGTATATGTAATTCCGGTTCCTAGTGGTAATTGAACCATTCTAACCATTGGAATTATCATTGTACCTATCAGTCTTGCTAGGAATGTAGAGGGCGATCTAGGAGAAATATGTAACCTTGTGTTTCCAATGAATCCCTAGAATTGTAGGTGATTTCTATTGGAGGATTTAATGCACAATTTTGATTGGGTTTCCTTGAAGAAGAAAGGAGCCCCAGAGTGAGAATTGCTTGGGTAGTTTCCCAAGGTGTGAATCTTGGAGGGTACATGGAGGCTCTTGAGTGTAGTTGAAGTTCTTGGAGCCATAATGCTCTGAGACTTCCTGGTTGAATTGGGCTAGATCCATGGAAGGGAAGTGGGATAACCAAGGGGACGCGGTGCAAAGAAGGATGTAGACTTCCTTAGGTTGTGTAGAATGAGAGACTGTAGGTTGAAATTGTTGCTAGAGTTTGTTCCCTTTGTTAGAGAACACCTACATTGTTTGGGAGACCATAGCTAGATTTAGGTAATCCATTTCCCTGGCGGAGTCATATCCCTAGCTTGGGATGACCTATTGGTGAGAGAGTGAGAGGAACGAGGAATGCTAAAGGTTTATATCCATTCGATGTACTTTTAAAAATATTAATACTTTGTTCTTTGTTATCATGTTAAATGCTATGTTGTTATGTTTTAATGTTGTGAATTACATAATGGTGTTTCTATGGTTGTGTAAGTTATTCTACATGCTTGATTTAAATGTAATTATGTGTGTGTATCATATAGAACTAAGGATTGTTAGTATCATTTGCAAGGTGTATTATTACTGGTATGAGAAATGTGGTTATTATAGTGAAATTAGAAGGAAATTGGTGGAATTTTATCTTTCAACCTAAATTTCAATCTAAGGAATTTATGATTTTTTAACATATCTTTGTTTTGGTTTTTTTATAAGCATTGTAAAAAAATTGAGGTTGAAATGATATTTCATAACTAATTCTATCGATATAAACCCAAGGATCTTCCAAAATATATAATATGGATTCAAGTGATTACTGAGTTGTAGTAATTAATGGTTACTAGTTTGTCTTACTATGAGGATGTCACATCTTGAAGAGGGAAAGAAAATAACTTGAATAAATAAAAAAAAATTCGAAGGAAGGAGTTCCTTTTTTCTATCTTTCTACTTGAAATTTTTCTAGAGAATTGATTGCATATGTGCCAATAGTTATTAAGTAAAACATCACCATTTTCACTAGACATTTTGGCTTATGTACCTAATGGTAAAGGGTTGAATTTCATTTTCATGTGAATGTATGAATGGTAGAACTTTCTAGGAAAAGTATTTGCATGATTGAGTGACTTTATGCCTCAACATATAAATCAAGCTCAAGGAAATATGAAATAGATTGAAATTTTACATTGTCAATGTTTCATATGCCTTGATTTTTGACTTTGCAATCTTTGGTAATATCCTCATTTGATAGTGTTTAACGACATTGTTGAATTGCAATCTTTAACATATTGATAAGGTGATTATACATATCCCCTAAATAGTCAACCTTCTAGTTGAAAGACGAGGAAATGATTATTGAAAAAAATCGGTATCTTGATGAGAACCTAGCACTCATAGTATTGATGATTTTGTCTAGGTTGATAAACTTAACCTAGTATATCCATGGGACATATGGATGTTTGATGATAATTTGTTGTTTAGAGATAAAATCTAGTATTTACTATGTACATATGTATGCTAGTAAATTTGATTTTGCTGATGAATCATGATAAAAACAATCTTGATATTTTATTACTCTGCATATGTGTTGAGATGATTACCATTTTCATGATGTTATGCTATGTTGTTCTAACAACATGTGGTTCCATCTATTTTGTTGATGCAATGTTATGTCATTGATAAAGATATGTTGAGGTTAAATTTCTTATCATAGTATCTCTTGAAGTGATGACATGATGTAATTGCATAGAATTATTTTATGATAAGATGTTTCATGATGACATGCAGGAGCATGTGGTGATGACAGGATGACATGCATAAGTTAGCATGTAGATTCTTTCTTTAAGATGTTGATATTATGAATACAACTAATGCATTGGTTGCGTGTTGTGAGGTGGTGATTGTTAATAAATCCACTAGTTCTAGAGAGAGCCAGATTATTTGATGATCTCGTGAAAGCCCATAACCACGAAGGATAATATTACAAGTAACACATTATGGGTTGGGGAGAACTCAATCAACTACTTATATACCAATAATTCTTATGTCTTGTATCGGAGTTGTGATTTCAAAGTCCCGAAGAATGGCTAGAGTGTTTCTCATTGGTGGTGTTGTGCAGTTGGACTTTGATGTCCATGGCTTGTACCTAGTAGTTGTGGAGGGAGTTCTTTAGAGATGCCTGGGGTATGTAAGTATTAGACCAAATTCCTTCTTAGGAAGATGAGGTCTCGAGCCTTGGGGATTCAGATAGACTCAAAAGATTTAATCTTGGTTTTGAAATTAGGAAAGAAAAGCTAGAGAGTACTTGTGCTTCCATGGTGTTGTGGAGGATATGGGGAGTTAATTAAAAACCTATAAGAAACATAATCAATGATAACTTTCAGACACAATTCCTTGAAGGGAGGGAGTATGTCATGCCCCATACTATTATTAAATAAATAAATAATAAAGAATAATAATAATTATCGCAAGGGATCATAATAAGTACTTAAAATTAAATAATTGGATAATAAAAGAAAATGGTAAAATAAATAATGGTAATTTATGGAGAAACCCTAAAATATAATAAAGAATTAAATAATGGATCTTTGGGATTGGGTTCTTTATCGTGGATGGATTCTATATAAGGACGGATGAGAAAGAGAAAAGAATCATCTCAATTTTCTTGGACAATTTCAGGACAAGGCTAAAAAGAGATTGCATATTAGTGGATTGAGGGCTTGGGGGCTCTTAGTCCCGAGGGGTTGGTTTTGAGGAGATTCGCCCCCCACACTCTATTGCGGATTGCGAGATTGAGGATTGAAGTGTCATGGGTAAGTTGATTCCTTCCACTTCAGGTAAGTTACTCAATACACATTCCTTCTTATAGCTTATGAAATCTTGAGTGACGTATCTCTACTTTTTATTAGTGTGTCATGATGTATTAGAATTGGGTCCTGATAGTGTATCCATTGCCATGTATATCTTACAGTTTTATAGGAACAACTATGTTAGGGAAGCAACATTGGTGGTTGTTTGGGTATAAATTTGACAGGAACTTCTATCTATCAAATATTTTTTTTATGAAGGTTTTGTTTTAAAATTGCTCTTCCCATGACATTTTTCATTTAATTTTGTTCATCATTTAAATATTATGTAGTATATTTATTTTTGTAAAATTATTATGAAATTGCATTTAAGATAACATCATCAAATTGCAAAATTTTATATAAAATATTTGATGAGTTCTACAAGGAAAGGAAAAATACTTAAAGATATAGTATAGTTCAGATTCAGATTGAATTCACCATTCTTATAAATTATTATGAAATTGCATTTAACATAACATCATCAAATTGCAAAATTTTATATAAAATATTTGTTGAGTCCTACATCATATGGAATACAACAACTACATTCTAATGGGAAACAAAAAATACTTAAAGATATAATTCAGATTCAGATTGAATTTACTATTCAAAAATTACTGCTGACTAGGTAGAATTCCGTTCGTCAATAATAACTATCTCAAACCTCTCCCAATCTTTTCTTCCGTCAATAATAACTATCTCAAACCTCAATCATTAACATTCTGTGTACTTATATTTTAATAAAAAAATGTTGATTGAATTTAGTGTTCAAGAATCACTGCTAGTAAGGTAGAATTCCCAATCTTTTCTTTGGTCAATAGTAATTATCTCAAACCTCAATCATTAACATTCTGTGTACTTATATTTTAATAAAAAAGTAAAGTAAAATCAGTATTCCTTTGTAATGCTCTTAACTTATTCATTAAAAATTGAATTGTTGAATTTTAAATTTTTTACCTTTTCAAACAAATTATTCTTTTAATAACAAACTAAACAATTTAATTTAAATACCCCATTAAAATTTATGAAAAAAAAATCATGCAGTATTCCTTTGTGTTGCTGTTAACTTATTCATTAAAAAATGAATGGTTGAATTTTAGACTTTTTACCTTTTCAAACAAATTATTTTTTTTATGACAAACTAAACAATTTAATTTAAATACCCCATTGAAATTTATGAAAAAAAAATCATGCAACTCAGTAAATTTCTGGAATTTTTTTTCATGCAGCTATATAAATACACACAGGGATTTGTAAATAAATTTTTAAGTTTACGGAACTGGATCTTGTTATATACGCACACCGTGTCACAACAGCTTGCAAACAAAATTTTGATCGAATAGAAGTTTATTGCACAAAGTCTTGTTATATGGTAAATCTTATGGATAAATGAAGTCTTGTTATATGGTAAATCACACCCTGTCACAACAGCTTGCAAACAAAATTTTCATCGAATAAAAGTTTATTGCACAAAGTCTTGTTATATGGTAAATCTTATGGATAAATGAAGTCTTGTTATATGGTAAATCTTATGGATAAATTTTTAAATTGCTGGTTAAATTTTAAGGTTTTAAAAATTAAATAAATATGCAGTTTTTAAAATTACTTAAAAAAGTAATAGTTTAATTGTTTTATTTTTTTGAGGTTTTTTGTAATTTTTTAATTTTATTTTGTCTAAAATTTGGTGATGAATGGTTGGATCTGTAGATTTGACTGGCTAAGTTTGTATATTCCCAGGGGGGTTTTCATCAGGCCGAATCTATTTATGCATTCATAAATACAATTTAAACAACAGAAAATAACTATTTTATCCAAATTTACATTGCAAGATTCCAAACAAAAAAACCCCAAAAATAAAACTTTTAGTCAACCCCTTAAAAAGAAAAACAAATAAATACCCTTCAAATTTAAGTATTGATTGATAATAGTTATTCAAATCTCAAGCCTTTGAAAAACTATCATATGTTAATCTTCAAATTTAACTATTGATTGAAATCTCACGTCTTTGAAAAACTATCATATGTTAATCTCCGAGCAAATCACACACCATTTCTATTTTCAAAGAGGATTTTACCCCAGTCCGAGTGATGAAATTGCAATACTCCTAAATCTGCAATTTCATCATTTAAAAATGTAGTCTAAACATGATTAATGACTTCTGCATCAACCCAAGTTACCATAATTGCAATGTAGATAACAGATAAATTAGATTGCAGATTTTTTGTTTGCCAGATGATGACGAGGATAGTACCTTGGGAAACGTGTTTTGTCTGGAGCAAGGGCAACTGTAGCAAACAAAGACTTGGATTTTGGATTTTATATACTTAGAATTAGTCACGATGGTTCGATGTCTGTGATGTCAGGTAGGTTATTTCATTAGAATTTTTAGGAATGTTAGAAGTGTTATGGCTCTTTCTTTTTAATGAGGGTTGAGATGTCACTGTTGTGTGATAATTGATTTTTTTTTTTTTTCCTGCATTAGTGGTTCTATTTTTTTTGTTTTGGCTTTTTTTTTTAAATGAATTGATGGTTTTAAAGAGAGTTGAGGTGTCACAAAGGTATTTAAGGAATTTGTATTATTGATCAGATATTAAATTCCACACTGACCAATTGTCTTACTATCAATGATCAGATGAGGATTAAACCCCACACTGACCAATTGTCTTAGTAAGTGAAGCATAAATAATTGTTATTGACAAATATCACTTGTAGTAGATCAAATACTCATTATTATAATCATCATAAGAAATAGGTTCAGTCAGGATTGTGTGGGATTGGTACAAAGTATTTTTTTTTTCTTTTTCCATGAATTGATGACTCTATCTTTTTTTTCCATGAATTAATGGCTCTACCTTTTTTGTCTTTTTCTATGAATTAAACCCCACACACCAATTTCCTTACTACATGAAGCACAAATACTTGTCATTGACACATATCACTTATAGTAGATCAAATACTCATTATTATAACCATCATAAAAAATAGGCTCAGGCATGTTAGAGTTGTGTGGGAATGGTACAAAGTATTTTTCTTTTTTCTTTTTCTAGGAATTGTTGACTCTACAAAGAGTTGAGATGTCACAAAGGTAACCACTGGATTTGTACCAATGACCAGATGGGGATTAAAACTCACACTGACCAATTTCCTTAATACCAATGACCAATGGGGTTTGAACCCCACACTGACCAATCGCCTTATTATGTGAAGAAAAAATACTTGTCATTGACAAATATCACTTGTAGTAGATCAAATACTCATTATTATAACCATTATAAAAAATAGGATCAGGCGGGTTGTGTGGGAATGGTACAAGTATTTTTTTTTCTTTTTCCATGAATTGATGGCTTTATCCGTTTTTTGTTTTTGTTTTTCCATGAATTGATGACTCTACAGAGGGTTGAGGTGTCACAAAGCTAATCGTACCAATGACCAAATGGAGATTAAATCCTACACTGACCAATTGCCTTACTACCAATGACAAGATGGGGATTAAGTACCAATGACCAGATGGACATTAAACCCTACACTGACCAATTGCTTTACTACCAATGACGAGATGGGATTAAGACCCATAGTGACCAATCACCTTAGTATGTGAAGAAAAAATACTTGTAGTAGATCAAATACTCATTATTGTAATCATCATAAAAAAATAATGGGAATGGTACAAGTATTTTTTTTTTCTTTTTCCATGAATTGATGGCTTTATCCTTTTTATATTTTTTTCTTTTTCCATGAGTTGATGACTCTACAGAGAGTTGAGGTGTTACAAAGGTAATTGTATCAATGACCAGATGAAGATTAAACCCTACACTGACCAATTGCCTTACTACCAATGACTGGATGGGGATTAAACCCCACAGTGACCAATTCACCTATAAATACCACTTGTAATAGATCAAATACTCATTATTATAACCAGCATAAAAAATAGGCTCCGGCTCAGGTCAGGGTTGTGTGTGAATGGTACAAGTATTTTTTTCTATTTTTCCATGAATTAATGGCTCTATAGGCACATCCATATATGGACTTTGATGAAAAAAACATAAAAAGTAATAAACAAATCTTTTACAATTAGTCACTTAAAAAAAGGCACATCCATATATGGACATTGATGAAGAAAACATAAAAAGTGATAAACAAATCTTTTACAATTAGTCACTTTAATTTTTAATTTTGTAGTAAAAGAATTTTTTCTTATCAATTAGTCAAGATCTTGACTAAGCTTTAATTCTTAGTAAAATAACTTTTTAGAGTTTTTTTTTCTGGTTATGTCTCCTAAATCTAATAAGATTTTTACAATGAATTATATTATAGCTTTATAAAATTAAATTTTATCAAAAATTTTAAACATTTCAAAACTTTTAACCCAATTTAATTCCATAAAACTAAACAACTATATTTTTTTTTGACAAAATTCCACAAATTAGACACTATGTCTGTGTCAAATCTTTTATGATCTTTACAAAATTCAAAAGATTACACACTATGTCTGTGTCAAATCTTTTATGATCTTATGAATAGTAAATCGATTCAGATATTCAATAAACTTTTTCATTTTATATGGTCTAATTTGGAAAAATTAAAAAATATTATTAATATTCTTCTGCTTTTTATTTGACCTAATTTCGACAGAGAGAAAAAAATACTATATGATTCAGTTTCTGTATTGCCAAATTACTAAACACTCGTCAAAGCTTACTGTCAGTTCTAACAGTGTAACAAAAAAATTGCTACACGACTAAACACTCCGTGAAGCCTTAGGATCAGAGTTCTACGATAAATACTAACTCCACTGACATCATAAAAAATTCTTGGCTTTTCTGCCAAGTTCGTGGGAATTTTATGACTCCGTGATGGCAACGAAATAACCAGAGCATGATGAAGGTTCGTAACTGGAACTCAAGGCTCAAAACGATACTGTGGAATACGAGCTCCTTCTTATAGCTTATTAAATATTGAGTCGTGTATCTCTACTTTTTATCAGTTTGTCATGCTATATTAAAATTGGGTCCTGACATATGGAATGAGAGAGACGGTATAACTCTAAGGTCCTATGGAACTTACCATGTTGAAAATCATTTGAAAGGAATATATATGAATATTTCTTACTTAGATAGAATTATACGCATGTAAGATAGGTGATGGATTTGAAATATATATAGATCTGGTTATAGATCGAAATAAAAATATTTTGAAATCATATTTTTGATTCATGTTCCTAGATATAAAATATAGAACTATTGATATACAGTCCTCTGTAGATCTATATCATGGATTTATTCTATCTGGTCATCACAAGTCGGATCATCAATCCATTCAATGGTCTATTGTTTAACCATGAACTTTAAATTATGTAAGTGTGCATTTTTACTAACAGTTGAAGGGATTAAATCTTTGGTGATGATGGTGTGTCACTTATATTTTATGTATTTTACATCATATTTATTGAAAAATCGACTTTCTAAATAAGAAACTATGTAAAAGGATCATTGAAGCATTCTGTAAAGTATGCAACCTATCCTGCTACCACACAAAAGGAATTTAGGGTTTCTAGGTAGAAGAGGTTGACCATGATTGCATGGATTCAATAGGACTTAAAGTGGTTTTGACCAATCAATGTTATCTCTTGTGTTTTGAGTTTATTAATGCTTCATATATAAGGAGATATCAGACTTACCAACTCTTTCTCTTCTTGAGAAATCAATGATATAATTGCCACAAAATATTAAACCAAGGTTGTGAAGTGGGATTAATTATTACGAGACCCAATCAACCTTTTGTGTTAGGTATGTTATGGATCTACTCATGATTTTACATGGTTTACCAAATTCTATTTAATATTTTTTTTCATCAAATCTAAGTTTGGTTATTTTTTCCTCCATATTGTTTTTCCCATTCCCAATACCTAATGTTGGTTGTGGAGTCTGATTATGTTCCTGATTTAGAGGTTTTTTTTTAGCCCTGTTTAGGATTCCCCCCCATATATGTCACTATATGGGTTGATGACATTCATAGGAGCCCCCTTGGCCGGGTTCGGGGGAAACACCCCCGAAGAGAATTGTTTTGGAAAAATTGCCTCATAAAATATTGTAATTTCGTTGTCAATGTTGGATTATTGAGAGGGGGGTGAATCGATAATATGCAATTTAAACCACTTATTAATCCTTTTAACCACAATGTATATTCATTTAACATATTTAACAATGTTCATCAGTATGTTATTGCATCATTTAACATTAACATCTTGTTGAGGGGTCCTAAATCCCTTTACCACAATAGTAGGAACCAAACCTTCCACCGAGGCCCAATTAGAATCTGCAACATTTGATAGTGGAATGGTTCTTCAGATCTTCCGATCCAACCAATTAATCGATGGGATTTACGTAGTGATTTACATGATATCTTCTTGTGAAAAATCCTCCTTCAGTTTGAATGTTCTATTTTTTGTATTTTCTCTTATAGGTGGGTCTGATAAAAGATAGGTGCTAGTATAAACCAATTGGGTAAAAGAAAAGGGGAAAAAACTTAACTACTAAAGAAGGTTGAGCTCAGGATAACCCTCGCGCTCAAGCATGCAGACAAAGATTTTCACACCTACGACAAGCCTAGTACTAATACATCAATTTGATGGTATTTCAATTATTGACTGAGATATAATTATCGAAAGAAAACATACATGCAAAAAAATGATGGTAAGAAAATTAGTTTCCTTAGCTCTAATCACTAATCACACATTAACACAACAATTTTCTTTCCATCATTAGAGATAAGAATTATAAAATTATTGAATCAACTAACTTATCAATAGATTCAAAAACTCTTACTCATTACAGTATCCATTCATGAGATAAAGTCAGAAGTAATTCCTCCTTATGATCCAATCACACACGCCTTTGATGTAAAACATAAACTTGTCTCCGGTCCTAAACATGACTTCTCAATTAAGGTAGTTCCAAAATATTTATTTACAATTCCAAAAATGAGGGTCTTTGCAAAAACCATCGACCCTTTCTAAAAGGTCGACCCTCTTATTTATAACAAATTATTATCTGAAAATAACTATCAAAAGTGCAAGCTAAGTAAAACAAAACATCACCACATGGCGCTTTCATCTCTCTGTATTCTAAGAGTCATCAAATGGTTTCACTTAAGTGGATGACTCTTCTCATACTCTCACCATTTGACAAAGAGTTCCTCTCATGTGTTGGCATACGAGAATCTATGTTGATCCATCGGGGCTGAAAGGATCTCCTTTATATCCACTGCATGTGCTCGATATTTGACTACTTTAGCACTCCACCTGAGCCTTGATCGGGTGCTCCACGAATTGTTGTACTTGATCTAGTGTCATGTTTTCCACCTTTTCTATCTATGTAATCCATGATGAGTCTTGTTCTGCATGATGTTTGATTATGTCATGTAAGTCGAAAAAATGGGTGAGCCGAATTTTTGGAGACCGATGTCTCTAATTGCCCGATTGATCTTGGTCCATCTTCTTTCGCAGTTGGCCCATTTCTCTTGAATCCCCCGTTGAGGTTCTTGGGCCATCTTCACCCAGTATTCGACAAACTTTCTTATACGATCGATGTTGTTGTCCCTTATCACCCAAATGTCATGCTCTTTAGTGTCTCGACCATTTTGAACCGCACTGATGTAATCAATTCTTTCCACTACTTAGTGGGCATTCTCATACCATCTTTCCATGTCTTTTCATGTTGCTAGCGCCATAAGGGTGTCTTCTTGGAATTTGGCTATCCCTACAGTGAAAAGGTGCCACTCACTCGTGAATTTGTTGTAGGCATCTTGGAATTCGCTTCTCAATAATATCGTGGCCTGTGTGGAGTCCTGATAGTATTTTTCCAAATGGCACAGATGCTCCAACTCCTTTAGCGCGGTGGCCAACTCCTCTTCATCTTTCCTTTCTCTATCTAGGGTGGCATCTGTGATTTCCATCCCTGTGCCGATAAGCTCAAAAGTCTTGGCATGCTTTGTGCTGATCAATTTATCCTCTATGGTGACGAGGATGGAACTATCCAAAGTAAGCCTTCTTTTCTTAGTGGTTGTCTTCATGATGGCTTTCCTCTTTCTATCGTAGGAGATGGATTGTATATCTGTGAACTCATCCATAGGTTCAGGAATTTTTTTCTCTCCCCAAGAGTGTTTCCGAGGCTCTCGACGATGTATATCTGTTCAATACTAGTTTCTTGAACCTCTTCTATATGTCCTGATGGCTCGGCCTCTGGTTTTTTCTCATCGAGTGGTAAAGTAGTGGTCAAAACTAAGGAATCAGGGGTAGGCTCGGTACTTACTTGGTAATAGGTTGTTGAAATGTTGATTTCCTATTGTGTGATTTATCCTTCTTGTTCAGGCGATCCTGGCTCATCCATCGAGTCGTCCATTGGGATTCCCGGTATGTCAAGTGGCTTAGCATCCAAGGAACTTTCCACCTCATGCTCGTTCTATGTGTGGCTCTGAATTGAATCATCGGTAACCAGGGTGGATTCCTTCTCAAGTTCTGTTTCCTCTGTGATTTTCACCAAAGTGACCAGGGACACCTCTGAACTCTCCTCATCGTCGTAGATGGTTATTAGATTGAACATGGGATTTGGTGTACTTGTTCTCCCTGATGTCCTTGCTATCTTAGGCTGAGATGAAACCTCCCCTAGTGATCCAACCTGTGGTGTTGAAGCTTCAAGGTTATCTGACTCGATGGTTTCTTCATTCTGTATCGGCTCTGGGTCACTTGGTCCTCTTGGACTTTCGATTGGGTTGTCGATAGGAACCCTCGTCATCTCTACGAGATCCGAGTCTTTCTGTTATTGATCAATGACTCTTTGTGCCTTTTCCATCAAGAGAAATCCCTTTCTCTAATGTCAAGAAGAATCCCTTTCTCTGTGCCTCTATTATCTCTACTGCTCTAATTTTTTTCCTAGCTCTGAGGGCCTCTTGAGCCAACTTCTCTATTGTTTCCACCTTTTCATCCACACTCATGGCTTTGAACCTAGTCATGTTTGGGTTGGCCATCCTCTGCACCACCTCATCCCAGTCCTGGGCATTCTCTATGAAGACTTCATCTTCAAAATTATCATGAGCATACGACCAATAGGATGATACTTGTGAAGCATGTTGGAGGACCAGGCCTTTAGGGTCGTGCTTGTGGAATCGTCCTGTCGGGAACCTAAATTCAAGTTGGCTCAACCCTTCTTGTTTGGCTTGAGAATTATCCTTTACCAGTTAGAACCCCACACAGAGACCGTAGGGTATGAAAGCTCATTTCTTGTCTTTGACCAATGTGGCGTTATAGCCCTGCAGGATGGTCTAATAACAAATTTCTCCCACGACGAGCCGGTCCGAGACATGAGATGGTAGGAGATGTGGTTCTATGGTGTCCTTGAACACCCTGATGTAGGTTGAGTGCTCATCCAAGTACTAATGGCCTATCTTGGATATCATTTTCTTGGCTTCTTTCGATAGCCTTGGGCATTCCTTCTTAAAAATAATAAAATAAATGTGGGCGATGAATTCATCGAAGATGAGTGCATAAGATTTCTTGTACCTGTTCTCCCATAACATGCTGAAGTAGACGTGGACTGGGATATCTGCAACATTCCAACTCATATTCATGCCGACGAAGACGTTCCTTGTGCACATGACATCGAGCAAGTACGAGGACATGTAGAAAGTTGGTGCCTCTCCTCTAAGCGTGCATTACACAAATACTTAATTATTTGGAGATTATCGCTCCCCAATTGAAGCTAATCTCGACGGTTGAAACTGTGTATGCCAAAGGCATACATGCTTTTGACAACTTGGATCAGTTCTTTTCTCCATATAACCGACAGATGAGAGCCATCAAATAAATGTATGGCTCCCTCAGATTAATCGTTCCATACCAGCCATTGCTCCGGTTAGTGAACTTATTGTCCTACTTCCACCATGAGGCCATCATCCAGTTGGTGTCATGGAACTCATAGAACTTTACCACGAATTCCTTGTTGAGCCACTCCTTTGAGTCTATGAGATTATAGTACTTCTACACTTCTATTGGTAGGAAAACTCTGATGCATCTGCCATTCTAATCGTTGATCAAGAATTTCATCCTGTTCATGTGGTCGATGAGCCATTTCAGAACCTCTATGTAGGGGAAAACCAGGGTTCTCCTTGCCACCATGTGTAAATACGACTGTCAGATGTTGAGAAACACCTGGCCGTTGAGCATCCTTACGTCTGGATCACTGTGTGGGATATATTCTGGGTATTCTTCTCGACTGATTTTGTTAAAGAGATCCCTCCAATGTAGGAGCATTATTTTGGACCCAGTTCTTGCTTCAAAATTCCCTAAGGCCAGAGGTTGGGTAAAATCTTTCTTTGTCGAGGTTTTGATGACAGGCTCCACCCTAGGAGTGTACTCCAACTGCCTTACGGTCCCTGAAGAATAACCTTCGCCTATCTCTAGTTCTTTCATCTTTGGGCATCTAGTGGTTGGTTTTCTCGGCGACATTCTTCCTCTCAGGCTTGTTAAACATGGTTTTGATAATCAAAAGGGTCAGTACAGTCTTGAGTTGCTCACTCTTCTCCTTCAGACACTCTGGAATTTACTTACGCGTAGAATGAATTTGTTCACAATGGTTCTAGAGATTTAAACATGGATGATCTTATCGTGTCACATCAACCATTCAATTTTGGTTATGAGTGAAATACAAATTTGTCGTTGGATATTCAAAGGAGTTTAAAATTAAATTCATCATGGGTTGACGATGAAGGTGTGGGTGGTAATGTGGTCTATCGATGATTTCAAAATGATGTTGTCTAATCGGCACACGGGGTAGCAAATAATGATGGATCGAGCATTAACTAGTTCCTTAAATGTCCAAAATCTGATCATATCTAATGCTGCAAACGTCCCATCGTTCTTCTCTCTTAGTTGGTGGATCAGGGGTCGAGATTGTGCTATGAAAATTTTCCTTGATATGCTCCTGCAAAATCTCCAACGCCGGTCGATCTTACCATACAGTGCTAAAATGGAAAAACTAACTCGGAGGTGTGACTTGGACCTAGGGAATCAAAAATGACTCGGGATAGAACTAGACTGCATGACCCTCTTACCTAGTAAAGACACATGGTGTTCGAGACCAATGACTTAATTCTCTCATGTTAATCAAAGTCGGGACTTTCTTTAAGCCATTCATTATAAAACCAAATCCTAACTTGCCGACGCCGAAAAGTGTCAAGGATCAGTGATCGGAGATAAACTACCCAAGTGCTCTCGGATCGGCTCCCTCGAAAAAGTTTCGATGCCAAAAATGCATTGGGGATCGACAATCGGACATAAGTGTATCGCGGTCAAAATGTTTGTTGTGATCCTTCTGGATTTTCCCTGATCCTGATAAAGCGCATCGGGCATCAGCTATCGGTGATTGTTTTACGTCCTTTGTTAACGTTTGTCTTCCTCTAATTTTACCAATGTCGAAGGGGGATCGATTATCTCTCGAACCCTTATGCGAATAACCTAAGTAAACCAAAACCTCCTTCTGCCAATGCCAATGAGGATTGACAATCGATGACTATTGTTTTTGTATGGTTCCTTTACTTACTTGAGTTCTTTCCGATGCTGAACCTGAGTGCATTAGGTGCAGTGTTTAGCTGTCGATTCTTAATTCAGGTGTTAAGGTCCTTTAGAAACGAGGTTTCATAAGTTCAAACAAACATGAATAGGTTATTAGATTCATGAAAATGAAAAAAGATAAAAAAATTCCCAAAATGAAGTTGAGTCAGACAGTGCAGAAAACAAGTGGTACCCAAAAAGTGAGAAAAATTAGATAAGGCTTTTTAGGGTGTGTTGAGTTTTCAACACATCCATCAATGAATAATAAAAAATAATAGACACATCCACACTGTTATCACATATAATTGTAAGGGGGTGTTTTCCCTAAGGATTTGGCCCTTGGGCAGAGAAAATGTGAGAAAAGGGGTTTAAAAACCCACCATATGTTTTTTATCCAAAGTTGGGGTGTATGAAGGTGGGGGACAGGTGGAAACAGATCAACATTTCGTTGACTCATGGAGCGGAAAATTCAAAGGGAAGAGTCACGAGGACTCGCAAAATGAAAAGTCACGAAGTGATCTCGGTCGTCCGTTATAGAAGGACACGTGGCGTAGGATCAACATGGAGAAAGTTGTTTCGAAAAAGCTCAAGTGAGAAGTGTCGATAACTGAGGTCCCGAAATGTCGATATTCATCTGGAAAGTTCGATCAAAGGGGATGTATGGCACATGATCTAAGAGATCATGATTTTGCGACTCAAAGGTTTTAGCATGGAGCACAATGTGAGTTCGCAAAACGCGAAATTGCGATGCGCCTGAGAGTTGGGCCCATGATCATAGCCTGTGGTCATATGGAAGAAGGGCCATAAAGAAAAATAAAGCACCCATCGAGCAGCGAGCGGCTGAGATTATTGAAGGAAATTATCCTGGCTGTCAATATCATAAACAATCTGAACGTCGATCTAGATGGGTCATTTTGCGGGATCGAACATCAGGATATTTGAAATCAAGGGGAGTGAAGACTCCCGAGAGGTGAAATCCTAAAATTTCATATGGGGGATGCATAAGGTCATGGCTCGAGGTCACATGGAGCGATGGATAGGACCTACGTCAAAGGATGAAAGCGTCCACAATGGTCTCATGAAAGTTTTTGCATGGTTTCGAAGTGTTGGGCTTAACTTGGAGGAGTCGTGAATGTCTCCTGGAGCATTCAGGGGTGTCAAGCTCCATCCCGATCCTGATGCAGGTAGTTAATGAAATTGGGCGAGGTGGTTGAAACCTCGTCTCACACCATAAATGGAAAGCATGGAAAGACGACCGTGTAGGCAGACTGTCAGTTGAAAGTTCCCCTATCAACGGATTCTCCCACAAAACCCATACTGATCTGAGATTGCATCTAACAGAAGAAGATGCAAACGCAAAGTTTTGAATGTAATATTCGGGTCACATCTCTCATGGTGGAGAATTGTTCTAAGTATAAATACTCAGTTTTGATATTTTTTATGGTCGATGGTTGAGCTATGCTCCCGATTTGTAAAGTTTTAATGAAGCCTTTATTCTCCAGTTATGTGTGGCCATTTGAGACTTCTTGTTTAATGACAATTAGCTTTCTTTTCATCTCTTTTCTTTTGATACTGAAGGATTGGGCATGGATGATCTAGTCGAGTTGTGATAACTGTATTGTAATATATGTTTGATTGCGGTGTTGTTATGGAATTTTCAGTTTCCTAAGGCTTTGGATTCAAGAGGATCTTGTATTTGAAGCATTTCCTCCTTAGGCTGCTGGAAGACTAGATGTCCATAGAAGACCTCTACATTTTCTCCTCAAGTTCCTCATCCTACTCACCCTTTCTACAACTTACTGACTGAAGTTAGATCAAGACCTCATCTCCCTGTGCATACTAGCCCAGTTTTTCGAGTTAAAGTGATATAATCCTGAGTGTGCATCCATTAGACCCCCCTTAAATTTATTCATTCTGACATAAAATTGATGGGTATTGGGCTTACCTTTGTCACAATCTAGAGGTGACTTCTAGTGCTAACATTTCTGGCACCGTTGCTAGGGACGAATTGAATATTTTCCCTGGGTAGAATGACAACAAACTTTTGATTCTGAAGGTGCATCATAAATTAGAACCTTTGAAGATTGTGCTTGCACTTGGTGACTCCACTGTCTCAACCCCACTATTTCAGTGTGGCTTCTTTTGGCTACACCTGGTAGCCCTTGGGAGAACACAACGATCAAATCTAGTCTTTGATGGTGAACAAATGCTAGACACATTCCTACTTCATATCATTCACCTGGCGAATCTATGGTTAAAGGATCAACTAGTGACTCCACTAGTTCGAGATGAACAAAATCCTGGCCCAGAGATTTTCTCCTTTTAATTTTTCTGTTGTTCCTGGTTTTCCTAATGTTGTCCCTACTATGGATGAATGGGGTGATTATTTTCCCATATTTAAAGAACGTAAAGAGGACAACCCTGCTCGGCATCTCCATGAGTTTCATGAACTCATGCATGAGTGGGAGATACATCATGAGGATGCTTTAATTAAGATGTTCATGTTCTCATTGGATGGGGATTCCTATGAGTTCTATCAATCCTTTCCCCCTCCTAGCATCTCCTCCCTAGAACAGTTTCATGCACGCTTTAATAAGCATTGTCAATGGTATTATTCCTCTGAGTTAATCTGTCATAATTGTTGTGAGGTATGTGAAGGACATGATCAAGATATGGTTGTGTCTAATGAAGGTTGTGAGAATGCGAACCATGAGGAAGATGAAGATACTTTGGGCGAAGTAATGGAGCTGGTAAAATCTCTCTCTGTCAAACTAGAAAGGTTGGAATCTGAAGAAAGTGCAGAGGATTTTTCAGTCCTTGAGGCGAATGTTCTTGGAAGCTCTAATGAGGATGATAGTGAAGATTTCATAGCTATAGATGCCTTTCATTCTGCTCCTGAGGTGCCTGATGTCCCTATCTTTAATGATTATTTGGATGAAGATAAGTAGAGCCCTACATCACAGTTTGCTGACCAGAGGGGAAATTAGCTTGTATATGATAGTTATGAATCAGATTCTGAGCTAGATATGCAGGATTTCCAAGAGCATACAACAAAGCCTTATCCTTTATTCGTTAAGGAAAATCATTGTGAGGAAATCAGCCATCCTGAGCAGCATGATGAAGAGCAGAGATTTCCCACTGGTCCTGTTTATGATGATTATGAATCTGACCCTTGGGAGAGCCAAGAAGAAGAACCAGAAGAGCAGCAGAAGGGAAAGTTTATCTCCTATCCAGAGCCTATCAATGAGAAACCATCGTTTGGGAGAAGTTATCCTACATCAATCTCTCACCCACATGCGCTTGCTAGAAATATCCAACAATTTGTGAGAAACTATGTAGCAGAGAAGGGTGCATGTTACCAATTTTCTGGAGTTTGTTGCTTGGCCTATGAGCCTATGAAGGAATACATGGAGTTGTATTTCCTTCATGATTTGAAGCTGCCTAGATTTATCCTAACCTCAGAATTAGGAGGAAAGTTGAAGGATGTGACCGTTCTACTGTCACGATTGCATTATCTGTTATCAATCATTGACAGGGTGAAGGAGCTTCCAGTTAGGAAGTTACTTGAATGGATATTGTGGAAGTTCTCTTTCACCTAGCACTATGTAAAAATCAATTATTATAGGTATGTATATAAATAAGATCCTTGGAGCATGTGTGTTTATTTTTGTTTTTACTTACTGGGTTTTATTCCTCTGTAGGGTGTTTTAAGCTTGAACCCATAGCCCAATAGAAGGCAATTGAAACTAAAAAAGGAGATCTTAGATCCTCACAGGGAGGACTCTATCCCCCATTGAGCCTAATATTATCACATATAATTGTAAGGGGGTGGTTTCCCTAAGGATTTGGCCCTTGGGAGGAGAAAATGCGAGAAAAGGAGTTTAAAAACCCACCATATGCATTTTATCCAAATTCCGGGTGTATGAAGGTGGGGGACAGGTGGCAACAGATCAACATTTCATTGACTCACCGAGTGAAAAATTCAAAGGGCAGAGTCATGAGGACTCACGAAACGAGAAGTCACGAAGCGATCTCGGTCATCCGTTACAGAAGGACGTGTGGCGTAGGATCAACATGGAGAAAGTCATTTCGGAAAAGCTCAAGTGAGAAGTGTCAATAGATGAGGTCCTGAAATTTTGAATGTCTGAGATCCTGAAATGTTGATATTCATCTTGGTCGTCCAATCAAAGGGGACGTGTGGAACCTGATCCAAGAGATCGCGATTTCTCGACTCAGAGGTTTGAGCATGGAGCACAATGTGAGTTCATGAAACGAAAAATCACGACGCGCCTAAGAGTTGGGCCCATGATCACAACTCATGGTCATATGGAATCAGGGACATAAAGAAAGGGAAAGTGCCTATCGATCAATGAGCGACTGAGACTGTTCAAGGAAATTATCCTGGCCATCAAGATCAAAGAAAATCTGACAATCGATCTAGATGGGTCTTTTTGCAGGATCGAAAATCGAGATATTTGAAATCAAGGGGAGTGAAGACTCCCAATAGGTGAAATCCCAAAATTTCATATGGGGGATGCGTAAGATCATGGCTCGAGGATACATGGAGTGATGGGTAGGAGCTGCACTAAAGAGTGAAAGCACTCACGATGGCCTTAGGAAAGGATCTGCATGGTTTTGAAGCGCTAGTCTTGACTTGAAGGAGTTGTGAATGTCTCCTAGAGCATTCAGGGGTGTCAGGCTCCATCTCGATCCCGATGCAGGTAGCTAATGAAAATGGGGGAGGTGGTTGAAACCTCATCTCACCCCATAAATGGAAAGCATGGAAAGACAACCATGTAGGCAAACTGTCAGCTGAAAGTTCCCCTGTCAAGGGATTCTCCCTCAAATCCCATACTAATCTAAGATCGCATCTGACAGAAGAAGATGCAGATGCAAAGTTTTGAATGTAATAGCTAGGTCACATCTCTCATGGTGGTGAATTGTTATGAGTATAAATACTCAGTTTTGATATTTTTTTATGGTCGATGGTTGAGCTACACTCCTGATTTGTAAAGTTTTAATGAATCTTGGGCTCTAAATATGTTCTAAAATATAACATTTATGCATCATCCAAAGGTAGGCACTGGAAAAATCATTTTACTTGTCGCCTACTTACCTTCCGTTTTCAATACCCGTCCTCCAGAGATGCAACCCTTGCAAAGGGACAACAATCGTAACAAAAGGAACATCAATCATTCTGTTCAAATGAACAACAAAAGGAACAGCAATCGTAACAAAAGGAAAAACAATCGTTCTGTTCAAATGAACAACAAAAGGAATATCAATCGTGACAAGGGAACGCCAGTCGTTATATTGGGTCGGACTAATGTTGTATTAATTGAGTTGTAGTACTTTCCCAACTATCTAGTTTGTCAATCCAGGGTTCATAAACTGACGAAGTACACGCAAAGTATATGCAATATTGAAGAGAGACTAATCTAATCTAATGTTTAAGATACAACTGAAATTGAATCATTAATCTAACACACGACTGAAATAGAATCATTAATCTAACACATGACTTGGAAATGAATTAATCTAGTTGCGTAAATGAAATTAATCTAGGAATGGGAAATTGCGTGAAGGAAATTAATTTAGAAATGGAGAACTACATGAAGGAAAAGAAGATACAACAAATGAAGAGTTAAATGGCACAACAACACATGAGAGCTCTCACCAATGACGCAATGTTACATTCAATAATTAAATCAATCTTCATAACAGAATAATGAAAGCATGCAAACCAAAACCATGAATCAAAGCTAAGAATCCCTTTATCTTTCGAATCCTAATGACTACCATTAATGACTACTCTAATTCTCTGCTTACAACTAAAATCTCATGAAGAGAGAGAACTCTCTTTTATACATGAGAGCCTTGAATATAAGATAACCATCTCATTAGTACAGATCCACTTTTCTCTCAACCTATTTCCCATTATTACAAAATATAATCCCTTTAAATCCTCACACATATCTCTCATATATCTTGGATAAGATATTCCAACCAAATCTCCATGATCTTCTCCTTGGAATGGGCTTGAATTATCTCCTCAAATATTTAAATGGTGGAGGAAGTATTCGAGAAGTCCTTTGAATTAATCCTTCACATATTCCTACACATTACAAAACTCACACATATTTGAGATATATATGAAAACATGTCAATTTTCTAACATTTAATCACAATTTCCCTTTTAATACTAAAATGAATAAAGTGGAGAATAATAAGGTGAAACCCAAGTATATTTATGAAATGATATCATCAAAGGTTAATGGGGCGATGAAATGTGAAGAATGATGAAGGGAAAGGTGGATGCAAATGGGACATTTCTGAGCCCCAACATGCCCCCCAACTTAACTTGTTCCATGTCCTCATGCAACCATTCATGGATCTTCTTAAGAAATTTTTGGCACCTGAATGTTGGCTTTCAGTGATGATAATGAATGTTTTCCAGGATGGGATTTACATGAGTAACAACTGACATTTTCTTATGGTTGGTTCTTGTGTGACAACCATGAATATAAAGAATGTTGGTTCTTGTGTTAACAACATTCATTTCATTTATTTGTTCTCTTGTTGTTATGATAATACTTTGCCCATATTCTTACTGAAAAATATATGCTATCAGTGTGCATAAGGAAAACATCATTGAGTATAAGAAATCCCTTTTTTGTATATGTGTGAATCATGCCAATATGTATAACAATGCTTATGAAGCAAAGTGCAACAAAGTATCGTTGGAAAATAAATGTTGGAAAAGAAATGTTCATAAATAGTAAATGAGATGAAAAATGGAATGATGGTAGTGGAAAAGTGGAGTGATGATAGTGAATAAAGTCCCCTACCCCCCAACTTAACTTGTTGCATGTCCTCATGCAACATGGCATAAGTCATAGAAATGAAAAGCAAAGGGAGTTGGATGAGGGAATTTTCCAAATTATTCATTGCTATTAGTTGAGGAATTACATGATTAAAGTTTAGAAAATAACATACCTCCACTTACCCAAAATGTTGATGAACTATGCAATAGGAATAGGCTGATGCGGCTGCTAGAGCATGCAAGATGTCACTGATGCAAGATCATGTGAAAAGTGACTATTGTTGTAGCTGTGACTGTTGGTTGTTGGATCATATAATGTGAAGTGAAGGAATATGAACTGCTGCTAAATGAATCATGGAAAAGAGAAAGTATGAAAGTGGAACTATGGTACTCTCATATGGCTGAAGTCATGTTGTTGTAACTGCTGATAGAGTCATGAAAAGTGTATAGTCTTCACCTGCTGCTAAAACTGATGGTACAATTCTAATCATGCGAATGAATGTATCAATGTCAAGCATGAAAAGAAGTCATTGGATTACCGACCAATGATGAATGTCGTTAACCAATGTGAGGCAACTCACCATTGATGTCAATGAGTGCCAAGGTACCCAAGTACATCTTGCGAAGTGAGAATGAATGAGCTGATGTTGAGCCACTTGCAAGATCTAACAATCAAGGGACATTGATGTATTCCCATGATTGTCAGCGAGAAAACTTGCCATTAAGGCATGCAAGCCTCCAGGTACTAAAAAGTGGACTCTAGTCTATATCCTAGATAAGGTGTTGAGGTCGATGGGGCAAGACTTGTTGAAAGGTGGGCCTTAAGAAATCCCACATCAGTCAACGCGAGTTTGGATAAAAAGAGTGATAGGATTATAAAGGAAAATATCTCAGTAGTAACAGTGTGTATGGCAAGGCAATGTAGTCATGGAAAGGGAGTGGGATAGTTTTATTGACAAGGAAAACTGAACTGAAAAAGCTAAAGAGATGTATGCGACTCAGAAAGATACATGTGTGCGAATTCATGAAGGATAATTCAATGGAAGATAGGCTTCAACACAGGGGTGACCAATCTACTTTGAAGGAGAAATGGAGGAAGACATTCATGACGCAAATGGGTTTATGAAAAGGTTTCTGTGTAACTGCAAACGCCATGATGTTTATGATGAGTAACAACTCCTTCAAGCAATCAATAAGGCATGTCTTTTTCAAAAGTTTTTGTGATTTTTGAAAATCACTTCAGCAGTAAGATGCGATCGGCCGTGCTCCTAAAAAACTTAGTACAAATCCTGCATGAAAACTTGTGAGATGTTCGAAAATATAACATGGAGAAAGAAGGACAAATGCGACAAAGTAAATAAAATGTGTTTTATACCTCTTGTCATGATCACTTCGCATGCTTGTTTCATCGTTGATTTCTTGCTTAGCGTAAAATAAAAAAAACATGTTTCCATATTGTTTTCAGGAATTTAAAAGAAGTCCATTTGCAATTTTATTTGTTTTTTTGTTGTTTTTTTATTTTTACCTTTTATGAATTTTGTTTTTATTTTTTATTTGTTATATGTTATTTTTTTATTATTATTTTTAATGCTCGACCTAATTTTATTACATTACTTTATTATTATTATTATTTTGTTTATAATAAAACAAAATAAATAAAAACTAACAATATATGTTTTTATTATTATTATTATTGTTTATAATTAAACAAACAATATATGTTTTTATTAAAAAAGAAAATTGTTTATAATAAACAAACATTTTTTTTTTTGTGATTATAATTGTTTTATAATAAAACAAACCAATAATAATAAAAAACAAATAAAACAAAAATGATAAAACAAAACAAACAGTGCATGTTAACTTCATATAGCTGCGCTAGCAAGCCACCATGAATGCTCGAGCTCGATATGAGAAGTCCATGATATGGATCTGCTTTCTTGCTTTTACAATTTAACGTATCATTGTTGCACGGAGGTACCCAAATTACTCCATATTTTTCTGATCACAGGTCTTTGAAGGAGCATGCACGCGGTCGTGGATGCTAAAACCATGGGAGACTCCAACAAAATATGTGTTGAGGTCGATGGGGCAAGACTTGTTGAAAGGTGGGCCTTAAGGAATCCCACATCAGTCAACGCGAGTTTGGATAAAAAGAGTGATAGGATTATAAAGGAAAATATCTCAGTAGTAACAATGTGTATGACAAGGCAATGTAGTCATGGAAAGGGAGCGGGATAGTTTTATTGACAAGGAAAACTGAACTGAAAAAGCTAAAGAGATGTATGCAACTCAGAAAGATACGTGTGTGCGAAGTCATGAAGGATAATTCAATGGAAGATAGGCTTCAACACAGGGGTGACCAATCTACTTTGAAGGAGAAATGGAGGAAGACATTCATGACGCAAATGGGTTTATGAAAAGGTTTCTGTGTAACTGCAAACGCCATGATGTTTATGATGAGTAACAACTCCTTCAAGCAATCAATAAGGCATGTATTTTTCAAAAGTTTTTGTGATTTTTGAAAATCACTTCAGTAGTAAGATGCGATCGACCGTGCTCCTAAAAAACTTAGTACAAATCCTGCATGAAAACTTGTGAGATGTTCGAAAATATAACATGGAGAAAGAAGGAAAAATGCGACAAAGTAAATAAAATGTGTTTTATACCTCTTGTCATGATCACTTCGCACGCTTGTTTCATCGTTGATTTCTTGCTTAGCGTAACATCAAAAAAACATGTTTCCATATTGTTTTCAGGAATTTAAAAGAAGTCCATTTGCAATTTTATTTGTTTTTTTTTGTTTTTTTATTTTTACCTTTTATGAATTTTGTTTTTATTTTTTATTTGTTATATGTTATTTTTTTATTATTATTTTTAATGTTCGACCTAATTTTATTACATTACTTTATTATTATTATTATTTTGTTTATAATAAAACAAAATAAATAAAAACTAACAATATATGTTTTTTTTTATTATTATTGTTTATAATTAAACAAACAATATATGTTTTTATTAAAAAAGAAAATTGTTTATAATAAACAAACATTTTTTTTGTGTGTGATTATAATTGTTTTATAATAAAACAAACCAATAATAATAAAAAAAAATAAAACAAAAATGATAAAACAAAACAAACAATGCATGTTAACTTCATATACCTGCGCTAGCAAGCCACCATGAATGCTCGAGCTCGATATGAGAAGTCCGTGATATGGATCTACTTTCCTGCTTTTACAATTTAACGTATCATTGTTGCACGGAGGTACCCGAATTACTCCATATTTTTCTGATCACAGGTCTCTGAAGGAGCATGCACGCGGTCGTGGATGCTAAAACCATGGGAGACTCCAACAAAACGCATAACAGATCATTAAATCGTTGAAAGTGCATTAAATCGCTGGAAATGGCATAAAGAGTGGCGTGGATGGGGTTTGACCCCATACCCTCTGCCCATAAAATTGGATCTCCTAATCATTACGCTCAATTCTTATTACCATGATATTTCATTCGAAATTGTTTTATTGTTGTTTTTGTTGCAGGGTACTACAAGAGTGTATTTGCAGGGTGTAACAACAAACATTAAATGTGATTTTCTCACAAACGACGAACTGGTTTGAGATGAAACTTTGTGTGCAAGTTCCTACCAGTCCAATGCATCTACACACCAAAAATCAAAGATACCCACATCACGAATTTTGAGAAAACGATAAAATGGTTGAAGGTGACTATGTTGATTTTCTCAAAAACCGTGTATTGGGTTCGGTTGAAATTTTGTGGGAAGGTTCCTATGGTCCCAATACTTCTGCACGCCAAACATCCGAGCCATATGATGCATGGATATTGAGATATAAGAGAAATGGATAAAGGTGACTATATTGATTTTCTCAAAAACCGTGTACTAAGTTGGCCCGAATTTTACTGGTTTTTTTTATCATCACATAGTGCAATTCCTATCAAAAAATAATAAGAACCCACATCCCAGTTTGTGAGATATCTTCAGTTCAATTTCTGCATTTATTTATTTATTTAACTTTTTATTTATTATTTTAAAGATTTTGTTTTTATTTATTGTTTTACTGTTTTGATCTGCAAATGGAAGATGCACAAACATGTATTTTATTTAATTTTTTATTATGTTTTCAAAAGAATAAAATAAAAATTTATTTTGCAAGCTTATTAAAAATTTATGAGCAAATGGAAGACGAAAAACAGATTAGGCAAAAATTTTCGTTTTGTCAATTAATTGATATTCCTAAAGTCAATCAATCAATCAGTCATCCTACATTCTGATCCTCGTGATCGCATGAATCGCAGAGGAGAGCATACTTATTCTAGCAAATGAGAAACTTGAAAATAAAACCCTACCTACATTATGCTAATTAGAAATGAGAGAGAAGTTACGTGTAATCAAACAACCAATGTAGTCATGCACGCAACATTAATAAAAATATGTTATCTTTCAATTTCGCAATTGACAGTCGAAAATATGTACGGGCGTGTGAAATTAGCGGTTGAAACTGTAAATTAAAAAAAGAAAAAGAAAAACTAAATGAATCTAACCTAGTACTTTCTTGAAACCAGCGTTTGATCGGGATTTTGTAGGCGTAATTTGTCTTAATCAGATCATGTTGCAGCTCCTCGCTGTCCTCCTTTCCCTCTTGCACACCTAATGATTCTTCATTAAACATGCAAGGTTCTTCGTATGTTGATTCTTCATTCGCCTCAGGAGGAATGAATAAGCTTTCGGCTGCTGTCAAGATCTCCTCTTCCAGAGAAGAGGAGACCCCAACTTTTGCTAGGATCTATGTAAGTTGTTCCAAGCTAAAATTCATTGTTAAATCATGCTAAAAAAAAGGATTCTTACAACACCCAAATCAAAATGAAAAAAAACTTTAAAAAACACTCTTGCTAAAACATAAAAAAAAAAAAATTACTCTTCACAGTTGCGAAAATTAAAACGTTCATGATAGTTGGTAGGGACAGTGAGGAATCTACACTAAAGAAGATCTATGGCCCTTAGAACCAACACATGTAGATCAAACTTTCAAAAATTAAAACTAATCTTGCATGAATTGAAATTTGCAGAAATTGAAATTACTTCTACCTAGTTAGTAGGGAGAACATGAGGAGTCTCCTCTCACGAGCTTCTATGTCCCCTTACCAACATGTCTATATCACACTTGTAGAAATTGAAACTAATCTTGCAGAAATTGAAACTACTTTTACCTATTTGGTAGGGAGAACATGAGGAGTCTCCTGTCACGAGCTTTTATGACCCCTAACCAACACATATAGATCAAACTTGCATGAATTGAAATGAAAAAGAAACTAATACCTCAATCCATCGTGCTTCCCCGACAACAATGCCAAAATGTTGGGCTCTAAAGATGTCCTAAAATATAACCTTTATGCATCATCCAAAGGTAGGTGCTGGCACAAGCGTTTTACTTGTTGCCTACTTACCTTCCGTTTTCAATACCCATCCTCCACAGATGCGACCCCTGTAAAGGGACAACAATCGTAACAAAAGGAACAACAATAATTCCATTCAAATAAACAACAAAAGGAACAACAATCGTAACAAAAGGAACAACAATCGTTCTGTTCAAATGAACAACAAAAGGAATATCAATCGTGACAAGGGAATGAAAGTTTTTATATTGGGCCGAACTAATGTTGTATTAATTGAGTTGTAGTACTTTCCCAACTATCTAATTTGTCAACCTGGGGTTCATAAACTGACGAAGCACACACAAAGTATATGCAAGATTGAAGCGAGACTAATATAATCTAATGTTTAAGCTACAACTGAAATATAATCATTAATCTAACACACGACTGAAATAGAATCATTAATCTAACACACGACTTGGAATTGAATTAATCTAGTTGTGTAAATGAAATTAATCTAGGAATGGGAAATTGCATGAAGGAAATTAATCTAGAAATGGAGAACTACATGAAGGAAAAGTAGATACAACAAATGAAGAGTTAAATGTCACAACAACACATGAGAGATCTCACCAATGGTGCAATCTTACATTCAATAATCAAATCAATCTTCATAACAGAATAATGAAAGCATGAAAACCAAAACCATGAATCAAAGCTAAGAATCCATTTCTCTTTCGAATCCTAATGACTACCATTAATGACTAGTCTAATTCTCTACTTACAACTAAAATATCATGAAGAGAGAGAACTCTCTTTTATACATGAGAGCCTTGAAGATAAGATAACCATCTCATTATTACAGATCCACTTTTCTCTCAACCTATTTCCCATTATTACAAAATATAATCCCT
>ML805792.1:96416-107773 GCA_009831015.1 Picea engelmannii | reverse complement strand
GGCTCCTCCTCTTCTTTTGTCCTCCAACTGCTGCAACATGAAGTTCTCCTGAAGCTTGAGGCAAAGCTAAAGGGTGGGGACAATAATGGACTTGGCAATTTGGCAGAGTTTCTTTGCTATCCTTTTTCCTCCTTTGAATAATACCCCTACCCCTCCTTTTATAGGCTAGAAGGAGCTAGGGTTTTAGGCAAACTCTCGGCCATGCATGGCAAAGAGTTCCAGTTAACTGACAAAAAGCCCCGTGTCCCGGCGGAAACTTTCCTGATTTTTTGCTTTGTTAGGTACCCGCGGGCTGTTTTGGGTTAGCCCGCGGATGCCCGCGTGCAGTATAAGGACAGCAAGCAGTTGTCCGTGCCCAGTAAGAAGTTAGGGCGCGGGTTGCTTGTTTTAAGTGGTTTTTTGAGGAATTTCTCAGCATGGCTTTGGCTAGGAAGAGGCATGAGTAGGCCTGATGCCAGGTACGCAGGGATAGTGCAATTTAGGGTTATAACAGGGAATCTCCAACTCCCCAATTATATAGCTACAACTAGAAGGAGGCTACTACCCCCTATGTTCTACGACTATAACTGGAAGGTGGCTAGAATGACCTATCCTTGCCCGTCCTTCTTCCCTGAAGTATACATAATATGATAAAATGATTGTCACACTATCACTATGATATATGCCACTATAAACCTATACCAACCTATAACCAACATGTGCCAAATACCTATGATCAACCTGTACCTGTAACCTCCCTCTACCAACAAAATCCCAACAAGTACATGACCTATCTGTGTTGCATCTCACGTATGTACGTGACCTATTTGTACTACAACTCACGTATGTACACGTCATGTATATACTACAACCTATGTATGCCTTTTGAAACAAGGGTTTTCCCCTTCTTGAATAACTTTGACCCTTTGTTGCTTCTATCACATCAACCTGCAACTTGTCCTAACATGTACCAATCAACCTATACTATCAACCATGTACATCAATCACTCACAAAACATGTGCCATCACAAGTGCATCAACTATGCACATCACAATATCTCATAACCATCCCCAAGATCAAGATGTGATTTTACTAATATTTCAAGATGTCTATGCCACATCATCCATATACCATGTGTCAACAATACTACTAGTAAGTGCCTCTAAACATGTACCAATCATGTGTCACCAACACTGCTAGAAAGTGCCTCTAACAATGCACCACACATGTACCAATCATGTATCAAAAATTCAAACTATGACTCATCAAGATGTACCAACATCACCATACCATACACCTCATGTATGTGTCAAATCATAAACTATATGTCCCAATCATGTATCTCAACCATATACGAAAGACATATAACAATATAACCAACATAAGTCCTCTATCAATACATCACACAATCCATGATCCAAATACCATAAATCCTTACATTGAACCATGTTCCAAAACCTCATTGTTATGTAGCCTCAAGTGTATACCAATCATATATCAATAATACTAACAAAATCCACTCACAATGTACCATAAGATATACCAATAACACTCACATATGTACCATCCATGTACTACAATAGATCTACCTCAAACTAACCAACAACTTCACTAGCACATCACAACCCAAAACCCTCAATCATGTACATCAACCATGCACCAAGAATTACAAGATATGCCTCAACACTCAAACCAACAAATTTTACCAATGATAACTACCAGACATACCAACATTGTATTTATGTAGATCTGGCTCATAAAGAGAGTGCAATACAACCAACAACCTCTCTAGGGAAAATCCTCAATCTCCCACAACCATATCTCATGGAGACAACAAATATCCAACTATACATAATAATATGATATACCTTTTTAATCTATAGATAGATCTGTTGTACCTAATCACTATGGACCTTCCTGGGAGATTTCTTTCAGACTTTGAGTATCTAGTTCCTTCAACAACTCAATCTTTCATGGCTTTTCTGAAATGTATGTTCCCTATTATACTGCTAACCTGTGTACATACGCTACATATTCTATTGTCATCACGCGTATGTATCTACCTATTCTACTGTAATCCCGCATATGACTTAGAAAATAGGGTTTTTTTAGTATTTTTGTAACTCTGAAACTTTCAATGTCAATCCTCTTTCACTTCCTCAATATTGTGTAACTTTATGTATCAATGTGTACTTGCAATAAACCTTTTACAAAATAGATATTCAATGATATTCAATAGGTTCCAATAGAGAGCCTTTCTCTCTTATTTATACTTGCATGTAGCTTCCTCAAGGGCTTACCTTCTAACCAACTTAACCCAACTTTCTTCTTTTTAGGGCTAACCTACTTCTAACCACTTGTCCACTTACAACCACTTTATCCACAAATACTAATCTCTCTACTTCTAGTTGCAACTAACTTTATTATTCAATTAATTTCTTTTACAACCACTTTGACTTATCCATAAATAATGGACTCACCACTTCTTGTTGCAACCACTTTATTATTTAAATAACTTTTCGTTGCAACCACTTGACTACTTTATTATTTAAATAATTTATCTTCACTCACAACTACTTGTTGCAACTAATTTGTTTTTAATTATTTTCTTAATGCAACAACTATACCCATGATTAACTCCTAGTTACCATCAATTTGACTAGTACACTTATTCTAGGAGCTTCTTGAACTATACCCATGATTACAGTCCTAGTTACCATCAATTTGACTAGTACACTTCTTCTAGGAGCTTCTAGAACAATTGACTTCTTTGACCTTCTAGGGGATTCTAGATAACTCATTATGAATCTTCAACTTCACTAAGCCATATCTCCTCAACCATGAGGAACTATGTGACATTCCACATATCACCGAAAATGCAATGACATGTACTATCCATATATATTAGTATTACCTACAAATATAGTGAAATTCATACCATTATGCCTCAAACAAACTCAGGTCCCTGACCCATACCTTTGTGCTACTAGAATTCACTACAAGACTTATCCAAGGGTTGAAATCAATTACTAAGGGTTGGCATCAATATACAATATCACTTTCCAAGGGTTTACTTCAATGAAAACAAACAATCCAAGCCAAATGTCCATAAACCTAAGCCAACTTTCTGACAATATATTCCTTTGGAATTGATGGCAACACCAACATTGATGGAAATAGTTAGTCATGATAACATTCATGCTCATACTCCTCATCATTGGTTCTATCTCTCCCCCTTTGACATCAATGGAAAAGGGTATCTCCCTTTAGGGCTTCTCCCCCTGACTGAAATCTCCCTAGGGCTGCTCCCCCTATATAAATTCCTTTGATCTTTATCTATGTTTATTATCCTCTTATTACTCTCTCTCTCCCTTCATCTAAATAATATCTTCCTTTTTGACAAAGGGTATCACTTTGATGCAGTACTGAAGTCATATCGTTTGGGATCCCTTTGTGACCATCACTCCCCTTGGAAGCATGCCTCTGTACTCTCTTGAAACATCTAACTCTCTCTTCATGCATCTAAAGAATGTCTCCCTTTAACTTCTATACAATATTTCATGTAGAACAATATAGGTCTTCCCGTACCTTCTTCCTTTTGGAGTTATTTTCCATTGGTGCTTCCTTGTGTAATCAAATGGCATATATGAAAATCATTCAAGAATAAGCATTCAAATATTCCCGTGTCATTGTCATCCATTATGATAATTTTTCTTTATGTATGAACCACTCTCTAAACCAATCTATGAACCAGTCTTTGAATCCATGCTTTCATCCACTGTCATAAATTTGTCCAAAACTACTAAGTGTTCATACAAATTCATCTGTGTCCATGTGACCATACTATTCAACAATATCATTATGATGATATCGCTTATGGTGACGATTTCTCTTTCCCTATTCTTTTGTGCCTTTCACTACTTTCCTTTATGTGATCAAGTGATTTAGACTGATTCTAATTGTTAATCCATTGTTAAGAATCTTATGAATCCACATTTTCCCATATTGTCCAAAAATCTGTTACTCAACTATCCACAATGTTGACCCATATGTCACTGTATTATCATGAAGTCTGCACTGCTGCAACTGATCATCAAATGTCAAAGGTTTCCACTGGTCTTATCTATCTGTAATCCAAACTTTGCATGTCTGGAACAACCTGTGTTGGAGATATATTTGTCAGAATCAAATCATGGACTTCTTCCTGTGTAATTTTTTCAACTGATCAATCTGTCATACTGAAATATTTCTAAATAACTACTCTGAGTCTGTATACTCCAACTCTATGAACTACTCTAAGGATGATTCTTTGATCTGTATCTATAAACACTTCATATTTCTTGAAATATGTTTCTCTGATCTGTAGTAGTTATCTCACTGAATCCTCTTGTTCAATATTCATATTTATTAGGAGTCTTCAAGCTGAATGGCTTAGAAAAGTGTCCACTCGGATGCAGATTCTTCCTCTTCGTTGATAGACTCAACATTTCTCTGAACTCTAACTTATTTCTTTGTGTCTGTGAATTCATATTGCACTACAATTCCTGAAAGTACAATCTCTTGAACACGTTCTTTATTCTTCTGTCCTTCTTTTCTTTCATATCTTTTCCAAATATTTTTGTATCTGTCATATTCCTTTTTCTTTTTAGATTTGAATTTATTTCGTGCTATTGCCAATCTTGTGATCTTTGGGACCAGGTCCTTCTTTACCTTCTCTTCTTCTTCTTCTTTTCTTTTCCAAATCTTGGTGTATCTAATATTTGTTTCTTTCTTCATGGGTGTCACTATTACACTTCTACAATTTCAGGCTATATGACCATAGTTGTGGAATTTTTAGCATTCAATATTCTGTGGAGACACATAATCATTTCTTTCTTGAACGTTTCTTTCATAATCCCTACAATCTGCAACGTTATGTCTAAAGTTAGTACAATAAAAAAATGACCATAAAATAAATTTTCACACCTAGGAGAGAATAATCTTCTTTTTGGTGTAGTCCTTCTGAATTCTTGCCTTGAATGATCATGATCATGATTGAATCTTCTTTTTGGATTGAACATAGAGGGTATTCTTATGTAGTCTTGTTCTTGATCCTTTCACACTTCTATAATGTTCTTCTTTAGGGGCTTACACTCTTCTTTCTTCATCGAACATTTGATGGTTTCTGCATAAGTCTTTGACTTCTCTTCATTCTTTCTTTCCGATACTTCAATTTATGATGTGGATGATTTTGTCTCTTTAACATTCTTGCTGAGCTGGACGAATTTGACTCTTAGTGTGACAACTTCTTCTTCAATCTTTTCAACCTCTTGTTCTTTCTTCATCATCTAAGATTTCATGACTTCTTTTTTTCTCTTTTCTTCTTCAAGATGGATTTTTAATGTGATTATTTCTTCTTCAAGTCCTTTCTCTTCTTGACCAAACTCTTCCTCAAGCTAGTTTATATAGTTATTTATTTCCTTAAGATGATATGTCAAAATATTATCTCTCATTTATGCGTCTTCCTTTTGTGTTGTTATGTTAGCTTCCAAATATTTCTATTGATATTCAAGATTTTCTTCGATCCTTCTGGCTTCTTCTAGCTAAGTTCTTAAGTCCTCGATGACCTATTGGGATTCTTAAAAAATGTGAACACTTTCCTTTTGGTTCATCAATTATTTATTGAATGACTTGTTTTCTTTTCTTTCATTCCTTAGTTCATCTAAAGCACTGATTAGTTCTGATTCATAATTGTCTTCTATTTCAATTAGTTTTTCTGTCTCATTTCCTTCATGGAATTCAATTTCAATATGTATGTGTTTTTCACAATTAAATCAAAACAACATACTTCTATTGATTACATACTCTCCTTCTTTTGAATCTGTTTGACATGATGAACATATTTCTTCCTGTTATGTACTTGCATCTTCTTTGGTATTCTTTCACTCTATGATGGGTGAAGAATAGATATCATGTAACTTATCCCAAATCTCTTTAGTTGATGAAGATTTACCCACTTTGTCCTTAACAAAATTATATAGTCATTCCAAAATAAAATCGATTTCAATTTTGTTATTTGGTTTCAATTCCTTCTTGGCTGCAATTTTTTCTTTCTTTGAACTATCATATCCTGTAACAACTAATTTCCAAATACCATATCCCCGTGCTTCCAAAAATAATTTCTTCCTTCCGCTCCATATCTCATAATTTAAATGATTTTGACCATTAAACAATGGTACTCCATTCTCAAAATAATCCATGATCTCCTTCCAGTGGTTAAACTGTTTCCTGAAGGAATCGACTCTCATAAAAATTGTTGGATTACAAAGAGGGGGGTGAATAAGTAATGAGCAATTTAAACCACTTATTAATCCTTTTAACCACAATGTATATTCATTTAACTTATTTAACAATGTTCATCAATTCACCAGTAATATGCTATTTCATCATATAAAATTAATATCCATCGGTGCATAATAAACAATAATAGACACATTCAAACAATGCACAATACACCATTATTTTACATGGAAACTCAATGCAAGAGAAAACCACATAATGATTTTCTTATATGTCTTTAAGAATTACATTCAAGGAAGCACCAACTTCCAATTCTCCAACTTCAATTGGAAGGAGGCTCCAACCTCCTATATTTTTAGGCTACAACTTGAGGGAAGCTCCATCTCCCCAATTCTATGGCTACAACCAGAAGAAGGATACAACCCCCTATGTTCTCCATATACAACCGGAAGATGGCTACAACAACCGATCCTTGCCCTGTCCTTTCTCCCTGAAGTATAAGTAAGATGATAAAAACCATTGTCACACTATCATTGTGAGATATGCCACTATAAACCTGTACCAACCTATACCAACAACCTATAACCAACCTGTGCCAAATACCTGTGATCAACATGTACATGTAACCTTCTTGTACAAAAAAAACCCAACAAGTACACGACATGTCTGTGTTGCAGCTCGCATATGTACGCGACCTATATGTACTGAAGCCCACATATGTACAGGACATGTATATACTAAAACCTATGTATTCCTTCTGAAACAAGGTTTTTCACCTTCCTGAACAACTTTGACCCTTTGTTTCCTCTGTCACATCAACCTGCAACTTGTCCTAACCTATAACAATCAACTTGTACTATCAACCATGTACATCAATCACTCACAAAACTTGTACCATCACAAGTGCATCAACTATGCACATCACAATATCTCATAACCATCACCAAGATCAATATGTGATTTTACTAATATATCAAGATGTATATGCCACATCATCCATATACCATGTGTCAACAATACTACTAGTAAGTGCCTCTAAACATGTACCAAACATGTACCAATCATGTGTCACCAACACTACTAGCAAGTGCCTCTAACAATGCACCACACATGTACCAATCATGTATCAACAAGTCAAACTATGACTCATCAAGGTGTACCAACATCACCATACCATACACCTCATGTATGTTCCAACTCATCAACTATATTTCCCAATCATGTATCTCAACCATATATGAAAGACATATACAAATATAACCAACAAAAGTCCTTTATCAATACATCACACAATCCATGATCCAAATACCATAAATCCTTACATCAAACCATGTGCCAAAACTTCATTTTTATTTAGCCTCAAGTGTGTACCAATCATATATCAAGACTACTAACAAAATCCTCTCATAATGTACCATAAGATATACCAATAACACTCACACTTGTACCATCCATGTACTACAACAGATCTGCCTCAAACTATTTGAGAACTTCACTAGCACATCACAACCAAAATCCCTCAACCATGTACATCAACCATGCACGAAGAATGACAAGATATGCATCAACACTCAAACCAACAAAGTTTACCAATGATAACTACCATACATATCAACAGTGTATTTCTGTATATCTGGCTCATACAGTGAGTGCAATACAACCAACAACCTCTCTATGGAAAATACTCAATCTCCCACAACCATATCTCATGGAGACAACAAATATCCAACTATACATAAAAATATGACATACCTTTTGAATATATAGATAGATCTATTGTACCAGACCACTGTGGACCTTCTCGGGAGCTTGCTTTCAGACTCTGAGTATCTTGTTCCTTCAAGAACTCAAGCTTTCATGGATTTTATGAAATGTGTGTGCCGTATTATACTTCTAGCCCACATACATACTTTACCTATTCTACTGTCAACCCACGTATGTAGGCTACCTATTCTACTGCCAACCCGCGTACACCTCAGAAAATAGGGTTTTTTCAGTATTTCTGCAACTCCAAAACTTTCATTGTCAATCCTCTTTCACTTCCTCAATATTGCGTAAATTTATGTATGAATGTGTACCTGTAATAAACATTTTACAAAATAGATATTCAATGATATTAAATAGGTGCTAATAGGAGAGCCTTTATCTCTTATTTATACTTCCATGTAGCTTCCTCAAGGGGTTACCTTCTAACCAACTTAACCCTACTTCCTTATTTTTAGGGCTAACCCACTTCTAACCACTTGTCCACTTAAAACCACTTTATCCACAAAAAGTAATCTCTCCACTTCTAGTTGAAACTAACTTTATTATTTAATTTATTTACTTTACAACCACTTTGACTTATCCATAAATAATAAACTCACTACTTCTTGTTGCAACCATTTTATTATTTAAATAATTTTTCTTTGCAACAACTTGACTACTTTATTATTTAAATAATTTCTCTTTACTCACAACTACTTGTTGCAACGAATTATTTTTTAATTATTTTCTTAATGCAACAACTATACCCATGATTAACTCCTAGTTACCATCAATTTAACTAGTACACTTCTTCTAGGAGCTTCTAGAACTATACCCATGATTAACTCCTAGTTACCATCAATTTGAGTAGTACACTTCTTCTAGGAGCTTCTAGAACAATTGATTTATTTGACCTTATAGGGGCTTCTAGATAACTCATGAAGGTTCTTCAACTTCATTAAGCCATATCTCCTCAACCGTGAGGAACTATGTGGCATTCCACATATCACCGAAAATGACATGACATGTACTATTCATCTATAATAGTATTACCTACAAATATACTAAACTTTATACCATGATAACTCAAACAAAATCGGGTCCCAAAACCATACCTTTGTCCTACCAGAATTCACTACTAGACTTCTCCAAGGGTTGACATCAATCTACAATATCACTCTCCAAGGCTTGACATCAATGACAACCAACAATCCAAACCAACTATCCATCAATCTAAGCCAACTGTGTGACATCATTAGGTTGAAGATATGATGATAGAATTTATGTTAAAGTTTTTTTCCTTAGAAGGAAACCCTCTTTTATGCATGAGGGAATTATATTGCGGCTATGTATGAAAGTGAATATTGTATTTTGAGAGAGGAGACTATGAGAAAATAAGAGGAAGTTACAGTGGGTGTCCTGTAGGTTGTATCCCTTAATTTGTTGGATAATAATAAAGGAAGGATTGGAAATTTTTCTGGTGGACGTAACCCATATTGGATGAACCACATATATGTGTGTCTCTATTGTATTGCATATCTTCTATGTTTTATTTCTGCATCTGTTTTATATTATTGCTTTGCGATCCTATTTATTTCTAAAACTTAACCCCATGGTATCACTTAAGCAAAATTTCAAATTTAATACAACATATGTTGACTAATATTCGATGGCTTTTCCAACACATAACACATGCTCTTATTTATTTAAGTTTATTCTTTTCATGGAAAAACAAAAATGAAATTGAAGGACTCTCGTTCTGCATCTTTTAGGTATAGAAATCATGACAGTTAAACCTGAAAGGCAATGATTTAAGGAGATCAAAATTTAACATCATTTCTTGGATTGGAGAACCAAATCCATGGAAGTATCTGTTACTAGAGCCAAACCTACAGAGGCAGTCTAACTCTCAATGCATAGAAATTCTATAAGAACAATTAAACTGCACCCCTAAACCAAAATATACCATTTTGAAAGGCTTTGTTTCATTTTTACTCTTCTACTCTCCAGAAGCCCTTATCAAAGAACAATTCTCCTTTTCTTATCATTGGGACATCTCTTTCGCATGTTTCACTTGATGCATGTTATAACTGGTGATTTAACATGTAGTCTGTTAGCACTCTGTAATTTTCCCAAGGCTGTGGGGGCAGTCACAGAGGCAACATCAAAACCACTTTGAGTCTTAGATATAGCCCTCCAAGACTTAGAGAGGGATCTCTCTGTCTGATTTAGATTTGTTCGAAATAAGATATTAGGCTAGCTACACAGAGTAGAATATGTTTTTGAGATGGGTAGGTGTAGAGAAGAGGAACCATGGGCAATGGAGTCACAATTTGAGATTTAATCAAAAACAAATCCTACAGACAGCCTTACAGGGAAAGGTAGGCAAATCATTGGATTCTTCATAAGTTTGAGGTATGGCAGAGGAGGAAAATGTTAAGAAGTCGAATTAAAGACAGAGCAGTGAAGAATTTTGCATTTAACTTTCAGTGGAAAACATTGACATTGTTTTAAACTGGGAACAAGGTGTTTTTACACAAATCCTGATCTTAAATCTCTTTAAAACAATAGAGAAGAGAAACATATATGAAAACCGAGGAAAACAAAATCACAATGAGAAAAAATTCACCAATGGATTTGACACAAGAATCCTGTAACCGTTGCGACTGTATTATTGAATTGACGAAAAATACAGGAAGCTTTGTGAGCTCTAATACAAATCAAATCATGGTCCTTGACTCCTTCTTTCTTCACATTTGATTCATTACAATATACAAAAAAACATTCTCCCAATGCTCAGGAGGTCAAATTTAACCACCTCGGCCAAAAATAGAAGTAAAATCATTGAAAATCCTAAACTGTCCTCCATAAAAACGGGTCGAATTTCTACAAAAAATGGGTCCACACAGAGATTTGTATATGGGCATGTGATGGACAAAAAAATCCTTTTGTTTCTCCAAATTCACCTCCAGATCACCGAAATAGCTCCCACAAAATCAGGACTATAACAGAAAAATGAAAAACTGGAAAAATGGGGAAGATGGCTTCGATTCTCCCGGCTCATGGCACCTGAGAAAAAAGTGAGAGAGGTTTTTGTTCTTCAGCCCGTTACGGAGAAAAAATCTATCGGTTTTTAAAAACTCGTTTTCTTTTGCTCAGAATTGGCTTCGGAAGATGATATGTTGAACAGGCAAAAAAATGGCAGTTTTTAAAAAATTGGGAAAAACGGTTTTTCGGGAAAGGTGGTATTCCGGACCCCCCTGAGGTGGTAAGTGGTTTTAGAGGGGGGATTCTGCTGTCTTGTGGAGCCTCCATGTGTCCGTAGGTACAACTTATGGGACCCCCATGAGTT